>JAANDH010000888.1:55849-117746 GCA_011799765.1 Nymphaea thermarum
TATATATATATATATATATATATATATATATATATATATATATATATATATATATATATATATATATATATATATATATATATATATGCATCAATTAGTATAGTTGCATATATATCTCTTTATGCAGGCTGCGGTCAAAGACTCAAAGTAGCGTCCAAAATAAAATCGTTGAAGATTAAGATGTGATATGAGGCAAACCACTTTGAGGATGCTTTCATTTTGAATCTTAAACGGCACCCAAGATGTAAAATTTATTAAATTTTTCACATAGTAAGGCCACAAGAAGCATTAAACACCAAGTTTTGAACCAAGGAATATTTTACAGGTACGTCTGGTTTCTGGCAAGCAGTCGTCGCTCGTGTTTCAGTGAAAGTTTTGATCATTTTCAAATAAACAGCCAAAGCCCCATCCGTGACACACACATATACACATACACATTTATATCAAAATTGTATTTGTGTTCTGCCAATCGTAGCGTTCAGTAAAGTTCATTTAATGGTTATTGTAACAAGCATTTAGTGAAAAGTAGAAATTTGGCTTTTATATATATATATATATATATATGTGGAGCGATCTGATGTGTAATTCTTTCTGTTGATTCTGTTAGGGCTGATTGTGATTTGTTATAAGATTTATAAATTCATGATGATCAATGCTAATCATGGAGGCGATGTCTGAGCAGCTTCCTTTGTCTTCATCGCACAATTTATCGTCTTTTGCTCTGTCTTGCTCAGTTCACCCTCCGGTTTTGTGTTGTGCTCGGTTCCTTACACGCTTTGACTTGCATTTGTTTGATTGGCAGGTACCCTGATGATCCTTACGATCGTTACTGGCATCCATCAAATAGTACGATCGATGGCGTAATAAGTGTAACGAGAGACAACAAGAGCTTCAACAAAAACTTCCCGGAAATTCCGGAACTGGCATTAGACCAGGCCATAACATCAGCGTCGAGCAATGCGACGACTCTGACAGTCCCATCGTCGGAGACGCATTTGGGTGATGATACATATTACTACAATTTCTATTTCTCGGAAGTGTTAGAGGCAGCTTACCAAAACAAGAGCAGGTCTTTCGATTTCCTTGTTGATGGCGAAAAGCTTAACAACAACGGTCCTATAATCCCACCTTATCAGTCATATGTGAATGTGAGTAACTACAATCAAGTCGGTCGGAGACTGACTGCTGGATCGGTCATTTCCTTGGTCAACACACCAGATGCTTCCCTTCCTCCCATCCTCAACGCCATGGAGCTTTTTAATCTCAGGCCAGGACTTGCTGAAGGAACTAACAATTACGATGGTCTCTCTCTCCCTTAAAGAATTAGTGGACATTTTATAGATTCATCATCAATCGATTAGTGGACATTGATTGCAGAACGGGTTCATATTAGCAGTTTCATTTGCTTCATCTAGATGTCATGCGTAACGTTTTGTTGTTTTTGCTTACCATTTCTAACAATAGCTTTGCGCTGTGCTGGCCTTTGGCCGATCAGCTAGGGCTGTGGGCCCGTCCTGCCCGATAAGAACCGGGTTTGGGCCGACTCGATGTCCGAAAGTCGGGCCCAAGCTGGGGTCCATTTGGTAATAATAAAGATTTATTTGTTCTAAAATATAAAATAATTTTTTTAAGTGTAAAATATATTTTTAATAATAAAAATATATTATTATTTAAAAAATGATTTTTAAAATTAAATAGGGCCGGATCGGGCCCCATTGGGCGGATCTGATATGGCCCAACGGGTCCGGGCCCCAGGTAGGGCTGAGATGAGGGCGAGGAATGCTGGGTGGAAAATCTGCCCTCATGGCTGGCCAGAAAAAGAGACAAGGGTTCGACCCTCATGCTGGCCGGAAAAGAGAGGTGAAATAACCACCAAAAAAGAGATTTGTGGTGTCTTCTTAACCCCCTTATATATGCGACATCTAATTATCAATGATCAATCAAATTATGTAGCAAACACGTAATTGCTTCACAAAGTCCTTTTATTGATCATTAATCCACAAACATACAAAAACTAAGTTAACTTATTTTGTTCAACCTCATTTATTCATGAAATTTTTCAGTTTTTTCCAATGCCATTGTTTTAAACCATTTGAGTACGTCCACGTAGCTCGATTGGCTGCCATCCAATGCCGTCTCGGCTCAGTAAAAGACAGTAAATGACACTTTATTCTCTCGACTAGTGCCTCTTCTTAAAAGCGAGAGGAAGAGGTAACAAGATCATTGTTGGCCAACTCAGCGAGTCGACTTGGGAATGACCTGGGTCAGCTCGGGATCGTCCTCTCACTGGGCCACGAATCAGGACCTAAGTGAGTTGATATCAAAACTCGAGCGACTCGGCTAAGAATCGGCCGACTCACTGGTCAGTGACTTGGGTTCGGTTTTAACGGCTTTAAAGTGTAAACATTTTTCTTGGTTCTTAAGTTCTCAACTATTTTTTGCTTTTTTTTTTCTCATGAAAACTTTTATCTGTGACAAGAAAGAAATACTAATCCAACCAATTCCAAATATATTCCCACCATTAATCTCTAAATCTTTGATGCCCGCGGAGAATTAGATGGTTTATATAGAGAGAGGAAAAGATAAATAGAAGTTAAGCAAGTGTTCTTATGACGTTCTTCACGGTTAGAGTTGTTGACAAATCATAACTACTACTATGCTGCTCTATGCTGAGTATGGATGAAGTAAATTACACTATAAGGTTACAATAAAAATCCACTAAAAAAATTTACGACCTAATCTGGCTGAGTCGCCGAGTCAACTGATTGACCAACCAGACCAGTTGTCTACCGATCTGAGTCCTGATTCTTAAGTTTTTCAACCATGAATATGGTTTCTTTTTTCTTTTAAAATATGGGAACACAAAACAGTTAATTACTTTTCAATTCTGAAGTTGTTATGAAAATGCTGAAGTACATAATGCGTGTTTTTCCTTTTACTATGGTTTACAAATTTGACCATTTCCATTCACAAGAAATTAATTTGAGCACAATGTTGGTTTTCGTGACAATATGATTTGCAGTGAACGCGTTGAAGGTGTTGCAGGGTCAATATCAACAGCTTCAATCATGGGCAGGTGATCCATGCCTTCCCAAAGGTTTCACCTGGGATTGGCTCAACTGCAATGCTGACAATTCACCACGCGTAACTCAACTGTGAGTTAGGACACACATTTATGACTTTCCTCTTAGAAATATAATAATAATTAGAACATATATTATTTTCCTAAAACACAAGTTTGAAAGCACCATGTTTTAATTAAAAAAAACGTGATTATGTTAAACATTTCATTGTTAATTTACATAAAGCATCCATAATTTCTGTCATATTCAGAGCCAAGCATGTTTTTCTTGGCACGTGTGTAAAGGAAGTGTTTCAAAACCCCAATGTTGTCCTTATCGAACACCTTATTAATTGTACTCTGCGAGAGAATTGGAGAATATGTCGGCTCATACTTTAGGTTTGTTGTCACAAAAAATCTGTCATTTTCTACAAAAAAATACATTAGCTGAAAAACCTACCTTTTTGTAAAAGACACCCAAATGTTTCTCTTGGTCATTTGGTATTCATTTCACAATTTATTGTTAGGATTTCATATTTTAATTTTTTTTTTAAACTTGCTGAGATTTTCAATTTTGCCATATTATTCCGGAGACAAATCTTGCTGTTTAAAACTAGCCATAAAAATCTTTTTCCTTCTCTCACAACAAGACTAATACTTTGATCATTAGGCATTTTCGAATAACATTGCCCTTCTCTTTTACTTTTTAAGGCACCTTAGCGGATCACGCTTGAACGGCAACCTTCCAGACTTCAGCGGCTTGGCTGCACTTGAGATAATGTGAGCAAAACACCGTCATTCTTCGGTTTCCAATTGCTTAATTATATATATGGTGTCTCACTGAACACCATCTCATTTCGCAGTGATCTGAGTAACAACAGCTTGAACGGTCAGATCCCAGAGTTCTTGGGGAGATTTCCTTCCTTGAAAGAACTGTGAGTTTATATACGAAAAAAAAACACTTCAATAAATTGCGAAAGCTATTTCAGCTGATTTTTTTTTTCCATTAGTTCAAGTCCAGATAGTTTTTAGTATAGAAGGTTAGCTCCAATTCTTGATTGTTTAATCTCAATCTGTCCTGTGTGCTTTCTTTTAATTCTAATGAAGACCCACTGGTGACATCAATGGATCGAACATTGCAGATTGGATATCCTATCGATTGCTTCAGAACTATCAGATATGACAAATGTTTTAACATCTGATTAAGAAATCGGATTGGATTTTGGATTTAAGAAATAACATCCACTCAAGTTTGGATTTAGATACAGTTTTAAATAAATTTCCAATCGGATTTGGATAGGCATTTAGATTCAATTGTAAATAAGCTTTCTTTGTCAAATATAAATACATTTTGAAAGTTAACATTTAGTATACTGTAATGTGGTACGGTAAAGAAGACATGGAAACATTGACATACCTAAACCTCCCACCCCCATTGGTAAAGAATGCACCTAAATGTTGGGAGTATTGATATACATAGTTCTCTCTTATCAAGTTAATTTAACTAAAATAATTAATACCGGATGTTATTTAAGGAAGCACTAAAAGTGCCTACTTTCAACTCCTATCTATGTCAACGTCAATCCCTGTACTCTACAAGTGTCATTTTTTGTGGTGTTATGCCTAGCACTCTTGAGAGTTGATGGCTGCAAGATCAAGGGAGTTGTAATCGGCCTATAACCTCCAAAAGAAGTGAAAACATCATTCCTGAATATTTATTTAGCTCATTATACCTCAAATAGGTTTGGTTAGTAACAAATTCATTCCAGCGTAGTGATACAAGCAAATGGGCTGAACATAACCTGCTTGTTCCATTAAAACTCTAAATGGAGTCAGATGTTAAGGAGAGGTGAGACTCATTAACGTATGTTTTTATATAATTTCAGCACTACATTATCTCTTGTTGTACAATTATATAACTAGTTTACATTGTACTTTTTGTGTTGTTTCTTAGCTTCTTGCTTCTGTAATCTCAATCCCACCATTTTAAACTGACAAGCTAAATTAGAACTAATTGTGACATGAAGCTCAAAACCTCAGCTTATTATGTGAAATTGTTTGTGATATTTATTTTTGTCAAGATGTGTGCAATCTTTGCAACTAATTAGATGAACTGTGATAGCTTCAACACCGGTTGATGAAGCCACTCAAATGGGTCATCTATTAGGACCAGACATGTGCTCTTTCAGTTTGTTCAGGATGTTTCTGAACCCTCTCTATGGATCCATAGTAAATTGATCGCAAAGGCTTGTCGTGGAAAGTTTCAAATATTGTTCTTGTAGGGAGTAAGGAGCTCGTAAATATGGGATCTGTTTGCTTTGCATAGAAGGATATCAATAGTGTTGTCAACTAGTTATGTAGAAATTGCAGTGCGCTGAATCTTTTGTTCCCTAATTTGAGGGCAATCATACAGTTTGAATTAATAATCTGTTTGGTTTAATCACCATTGGTCATTATTATGACAAGATTTCCGTTGATTGTTGCATGTAGGAACCTGGCATACAATAATTTCATTGGGCCTCTACCTGCATCACTAGCAAGCAACAAGAAACTTAAACTAATGTGAGTGGGATTTTATTTGGACAAGGAAATGCAGCATTGTGACCATATTTTAGTGTATGAGAGAGAGAAAAAGGGAGGGGGCAATCAGAGGGCTTATGAGAGAGAGAGAGAGAGAGGGGGCAATCATCAATAGGCAAAGTAAGGTACCTTAATTGCAATTGAGTGATGGTATTCCATCCATAGCATACCAAACTAAAGCTATGATATCTCTAATTGGGTAATGTCATTTCATCTATATACAAAATCTTGAATTCTCTTTAATTGTCTCTACTTTTAGTACAATGGGAAACACCCTCACTGAAGTCAATCCAAGTTCACTCTCAAATAAGAAGCTGATCATTGTTGGAGTATCAGTTGGCATGGTAATCTTATTTCTATTGCTAGTTGGTTGTGTCATCAATGCATGCCTTCTAAGCCAACATCTTCGGTCGTCACTGAATGTTGTGTTCGAGAATAATGTAGGTAAGTCATTTCATTCCCAAGTGTGCCTCAATAATCTCCAATTAAATTGATTGCAAATGGCATACTGACTTAGATCCCAGCTCCTTCTAGCATATTTGCCAAGGCACCTCCTTACGAAAGGGAAGAGAGACCATTCTTGTTCTATAGTTAATACTTCTTGCTATTAAAAGTCTCTCTAGAGAATGTAATTTTTGTATCCTTGTGTACCTCATTATGATGTTCCTCATTGCCTTGGTGCATTATTTTTTCATACTTGATCATGTTCGTCTTCAACCAGTCACATTGCAGAAGTGAGCTTAAATGTACCCTCATTTTTACAAAAAGAGGTAATTTAGAACTGATCAGTTATGCAATCTCTATTACCTCTAGAACACATCTACATTTATCTGGTCAATGTTTGTTTGTGGGGGACAATGCACCAACGCACTTGTAGGTCTTCAACCTCATTGAGGTGATGAAATGTAAGTGGATGCATTGGATATCTGTACTTCAATATTTGAAATTTCAGCTTACTTCTTCATTCTTTTTGTCGACAAAAAGCAATTGTTTATTTAACAAGAGTGAGACTTTGACTTGGAAATTAAATTATAGCTCTTTTGCTTAATCCTTCTTTCCATTGCCTTGAATAATTTCTCTGCTTTATGTTTAGTTATGCATGCTCTATTGGCTCTTAATATAGAACACATCTACATTTGTCTGGTCTATGTTTGTTTGTGGTGGACAATGGACCAATCCACTTGCAGGTCTTGAACCTCATTGAGGTGATAAAATGTAAGTGGGTGCATTGGATATCCATACTTCAATATTTGATACTTCAATATTTGAAATTTCAGCTTACTTCTTCATTTGTTTGCCTACAAATAATAGTTGTTTATCTAACAAGAGTGAGACCTTGACTTGAAAATTAAATAATAGCTCGTTTGCTTAATCCTTCTTCCCTTGTTTGGTTGTTGCAATTGTGTTTGCTTGTTCATTGTCTAGAACAATTTCTCTACTTTCATTTTTTCATTGTATTGATGGGAACTTTATAAGGTTGAGTAATGATCCTCCTCTTCACTATGTCGCCTCCTCATGTTTACAACATAATCAGCATTAATAACATAAAAATGATGTTTCTACAATTCTTGGTATGAAGGAAGAGAAGAGGTGGTTGGTGTACTCCTTTAAATTAAAAAGAGATAAGTATTCAAGAAACAATTGCACACTTAGACCCAAAGGGGGCTGACATAATAGGAGTAGACAATTGCTGTCAAGCAAACGTTGTTCCAAGTGTGTCTCCTAGAATTGGGAGGTGCAGTCAAGGTGTTTTATGGCTGTCCCCATTAGAGTATTGGCATACTTACACCTTCAACTTGTTTGGAGATAAAAAAAAAACTATTACATAATTGAAGTGCCAATGATGATGAAAGGAAGTATATTTTATCCTAGACTTATAGGCATTTAGAACCAATTAAATGCATTGCACTTCTTCATGAAATGAATGGCACTAAAATTGTTAAAATAATGAATCAACAAATAGGTTTCTAACACATAGTCACCATGAAGACACAAACTACAAGCTTGATTGGTTAAGTAATTGTCATGTGAAATTGTAGAGAACCATCTCATGCAACAAGCTGGTTGCATTCAATTGGAGCAAAATCATGCATTCACCTATGAAGAAATTGTCAAGGTCACAAAAAACTTTGAAATCCTTATTGGTGATGGAGGATCTAGTTTTGTTTATTATGGACGCCTTAATAATGGCAATGAAGTTGCAGTCAAAGTATTGAAAGATTGGCAAGAATGAGGATCTAAGGAATTTATAGCAGAGGTTAGAGTAGATTACATCTATTGCTAATTGTTTTCTCATTTTATTCCCTTAATTTTATGATGGAACTCAAGTTTTCCTTGTCCAACATTGCAGGTCAAGTTACTAATGACAATAAATCACAAAAACCTTGTATCGTTTGTTGGATTTTGTGATGAAGGCATGAATATGATTGTCCTTTACGAGTACATGCAGAATGGATGCTTGAGAGGCATCTTAGCAGGTATAAACCTAGCCAAATTTCTTTTTTTACAATGTGTCATGAATTTAGAACTATACGCAGTAAATCACAAAAACATGCTAATCATGTCATAGGATGAGTTGCATAGATTATGTCAAGGACATGCATAACCACTAGATGATTACTTTAAAATGTCATAAAGGATTTTTTCTTCAACTCTCTATAAGCATGTCATGGCATATGATAATTTGAGATTGTGATCTGAATTCACACACATAACTTAAGGATGATCAGTTAAATAGTTAGGCAGCCTGTAGCACCTGCCTTCAAAATATTTCGTGCTTCTAGGCATAATTGAAATGTAGAAGTCATTTGTCTAGCCTTGATAGAAGCTTTTGTTATTCTGCGTTATTAGACAATTTTGTTGTCAGTATGAATTACTTCAAAAGGCAATTATAATTTGTGAAGAAATTTTCATGTATATTAGTGACTGCTATTAGTGACTGCTTCCCACGAGATTAAGTACAATTAAGAACTTAATTTGTCATATTTCAATCTTTTGCTATCATTCATTGTTTGTATCTCACCTACTTTAGTTGCAGTAGATGGGAGAGCATTACTTTCCCTATGATTTTGTGTTATACTCTTTCCAAAAGACAAAAAATATCAAAATATGTGCTGTTAAACAATTGTTAGCATCAGAACCATTATCAGCCATGAAGAGGCCAGAAACTACTAGATAAACAATATATTACAAGACACACATCTAGCTAAGTTTCAAGCAAATAGTGGAAACAAGTGCACGGTCCTTGCATTGCCCATTGGCAATTGATTTTGTACTTATATTCTATATTAGACAACCTAACCTTACCCATTTTTTGAATGCTAAGGAAAAGTGAAACTTCCTTGCCACATTATTCTTGTAGTGCATACAAGTAAATTTCTATGAGTTCAATGTTTAGCCAAGAAACTAAGACCATGGAAGCGAAAAAATTTGAGTAGAAAAAAAAAATTATGTGATCATTCAAGCTAAAGCAACAATTGCTAAGAAAGAGATGGTACTTCACAACAGATGTATATGTTCAATAGGTGGAAAAATACAAGAATAAAAGCATGAATTTGATCTAGTTTGACTGGATTAACACATGAAGCTCTTCAGCAGATCAAATCCATAAAAGCACCAAATAGTGAACTTAAAATGAAGATCTTCCAAACTGTTTCCTGTCACCCTCAAGTTGGCATGCTCAAACAAATTAACTGCCTAATTACTAGCAAAGACCTCTTGGCATAAGAATTGTTTATAAGAAAATACATGGTAAAGAAGCATACATATATGTACACCTTCTAGAACTTGAAGCAACTAATTTTTTTTCTTAAGCCCCCAAACGTTTAGGACTATATTATTTACATAGTTCATGCAAGGGCCAATAGTGCTTCACATTATCTTAGTAATAAATTAAAAATTAAATATTAAGAAATTGAAATTGTTTTCATTAAATGCAGGAAAAAGAACTGGAGCAGAACTTTTAACATGGAAGAGGCGGCTGCAAATAGCATTGGATGTTGCAACAGGTATGCAGCTCATGTCATTTAGTCTCGATCTTTAATTGTCATTTGTGAATGCTAACAAGTTGAGCCTGCAATGCAGGTTTGGACTATCTACACTCAGGTTGCCAACCCTCCATAATTCATAGAGACATAAAAAGCACAAACATACTTCTTAATGAACGACTAGAAGCCAAAGTAGCAGACTTTGGAATTTCCAAGGCTGTTGAGAAGACTCAAATATCAACAGTGATTGCTGGTACACCTGGATATATTGATCCTGAGTATGTTTTTCTTTTAAGTCATTTGCCCTTCTTTGATACATATTTGAATATTTTTTATGGTCTAAAACATGTCATGACTGATTCACCCAGTAGTAGCTTTTGTAGCTAGAGCAAATGTGAAATGTTGGCTTTACTAAACTTGGCTCAGAACCAAGCGAACTACATGAACATGATTTGATTGGGAAGAACCATGAAGCTAAAACATGAAAACTATTCAAACTTTGCTTAACTTAGAAACTACAAAAGTGCAATTGTTGGCTATGATTGTTTTGGCATGTTGCCACATGCTCAATTGGTTACCAAAACATGCTAATGAAATAGAGTCGGGAAATTGTTAAAATACTGCATTCATTTGTTGCAATGAACCTATTATCCATTGAACATCATGCTATATATGGGAGCCCCATGCTGCACGTTACAAATATAGGCAACCCTCTTGCACATCTAATACCTTTCTTTCAAATAATCAGATGCAACATGTTCTACTTGCATATGTTGTAAGCAACTTGTTTCCTTTTATAAGACTATACAATTGTTCAGCTCAATATTAAACAGAGAATAACTAGAAACAGGAAAAATGCATCATACTACATTCAAGAAAATAACATAAAGAAGAAGTTAGAATATCAACAAGACTAGATAAATAAGAAGGGCTCTTTTGACCCACAATGACGATAAACCCTTCTAATAGTCCTTCAATAGTAAAAGCTTGTAGATCCATAATGAAAGCAAGCAACATAGACTTCCTTTGAATTAAATTTGAACAAAAGGTTGCTATATATTTTGGTTTTGCAGGTACTCAGAAACAAGCATTCTTACCAAAAAAAGTGATGTTTACAGCTTTGGTGTGGTTCTTTTTGAGCTTATGTGCGGTCGGAGAGCCATACTTGGCAGTCTTGAGGAGCAGTTTCATATTGTTGAATGGGCAACATCAAAGATTGTGAGGGGTGATATAGAGAGCATTATTGACCCAAGGATTAAAGGGCAGCACAAAATAAATTCTGTGTGGAAGGTAGCAGATATAGCATTAGCATGTACTGCACGGAGGTCTATTGAGCGGCCAAACATGCATAATATTCTGAAGGACTTGAATGAGGCGATGGAGATTGAGACTGGTTACTGCACTTTTGATGTTTCAAGGACAGAAGTGAAGACCATTTCAGTGTCTTCTGCTGAAACACCAAGTTCAAGTGCAAATCACCCAGAACATCCATTAGCACGGTAGAAACTTATGTCAATATCAACATCATAACAAACAGACAAAGCTTCATTGAAACATTAGTTGATCTCTTGCTATTTGACAATTGACTTTTTCAATAAGCAACACCAAGCAGCCCTGTATGCCAAGTTCCTTGGTTTTTTATTCCTATGGTTTTTACTTTCTGGTAGAATATCTAAACTGAGAACACTACATGGACAGGGCGACTATTTCATTAAGTGTTTAGCAAAGATGCATACAAGGTTACCTAAACTTTTAGACAGGAAGCCTCAAGGGATGGTTGATTCATGCAAGAACTAGAAGTTCTTCATTTTTAGAGCTTAGTGTTTTTAAGGAGATGAAGAGTAGCAGTGTAACCAATGGTTCTGCATTAGGCATGTGGATCTTCTCCAATGTGTGCTTGATCAACCACCTAGTTGGAAAGATTAGTTTTTCATAACTGAAGGTCCATATTCTTTCTATGGTTGCAATAATTTAACTTGCTTTGGGTGGAAATAAATACAGCTCAGTTTTGAATTTTCATCTATAATTAAGCATCAATTCAAGTCCACCAAACAAAAGAAAGTTATTTGTGAACGACAATTTTTAAAATTCCTAAAGACTGATATATCATAAGGAGCTCTCACAAGGTAATAGAATATATTTTCCATTTGCTTGAGTCTACAAAGTGTTTAAAGGGTCATTTGGTTAAACTAAACATCTAGAAACAAATTGGACTTTGTAATTGGAAAAACTATCTTTTACAAACTGCAGTCTTTTAAAATTGGACTTTATAGCTTGGGTTCTGGGTCCTTATTTCATTCTTTTCTCCTGCTATTAGCTCCTCTATGTGATGATTTGAGCCAAGATATGAATTGTGGCAAAGAAATTCTAATGGCAATGATGAGAAATCAGTGAGGATATGAAAAACTGGACTTCTTGAGGATATCTACAGTTGGTAAGGTCAGGGTTGAGTTTTAGGGCTGCATAACAAATGTATGAGCCAAGGGGAGGAGAGAAGGGGGTAGAAGAAGCCAAGAACTCAAGCATGGCTCACCCGGGTTGTGAAAATGTATTTAAAAGACAAAAATAATAGATAGAAAGATTGAAATTACGTGGTTCAGATCATTAGATCTGACAACAAAGACTTCACACATGTGCCGGTGTATTTCTCATTAATCCTTCTAATGTGACACATGGATAAATGGTAAGGCTGCGAAGAAGATAAGGATGATTACAAAGTTGCCGCAACAGCTGTCCTTTAAAAATGGAAACAAGAATCCAAACGGCTTGATGATGATAAGCTTTCTAAATTAGAATGTCTTGAATGCTAGTCAATATTATTTTTTCATTGTCATCTTGATATCCTTTTGATTAAGCCATATCTTGGGAGCCATAGTTGGGCGGAGGTAGGACTTTAGAATAAGGGAGCCAAACTATCATTTCAAAATTTTGAGAGGGCAGAAATATAAACTTTCAAAATTTTTATGTAGGTGAAATGTTTCTTTTTTCAAATTACCTGTTAGATTTTTTTTTTTTCTGCTAGTGTGAAGGGAGTACTAAATTTCCCATTTCTATCACTAATTTTTTGACCCATGTGATGTCACTAGTTGTTGCCAACACTCATACTTTGCTGTTGCAATGGATCTGGAGATAGCCTTTTGCTTTTATCTTGTCCCAAAAAGCCGAATCATCTACATATAATATAGGCAATAATAAGTTATAGATTTTCAAAGCAAGCTTTCCCAAGGAATATTTGGATATCTTTGGTTTAACAGCTATATGTTCACTTCTCTTATCCTATAGCCTTGTGTTCAAGGGTTTCTTCAGATATGTGAGAATTATGGCCATGTCATAGGAAGATATGTAAGCTTTGGAAGATAGATACGCTTTCTTTAGCAATTGTTGGTACCATGAAACATCAGAAACTGCTTTGAATTTAACGACAACTTTGAAATTGACAGCAACATGCGTATCGACGGTTCATCGGTCCAATTTCTCAATTTCTATCAACAATTTTAGAACACTTTCTTTGTGATATGAGCTTACATTTATTACCATGAACGATTTAGTTAGGGCTGAACACCAAGTCCAATAGCTTGGGCTCAGTTTGGTGAAGCTCATTTCAAACCCAAGCTTGAGCGGACTTCTTTCTCAAATGATTTGAATTCGAGTTAAAAAAAAAAAAAAAAAGGAAACTCACTTGCTTAACCAAGCAAGCTTGAGCTCACTGAATTTGACTTGATAAAGCTCGACCCAGCTCACCGATCGTAGTTAAAAAAAAAAAGATCATTTTCTTAACCAAGTCGATCTTGAGTTCACTGACTTTGACTTGAAATAGATCGACCCAGCTCATCGATCCTAGGATCCATTTGAACTTTTGGTCTCCGGTCCTTAGGTCCATTTAAATGTTTTGGCCTAAAGCAGCTGACGTTCATTACTCTCTCTCTCTCTCTCTCTCTCTCTCTCTCTCTCTCTCCCACTCTTTCACACATTAAATAATTGTTTTATCTCTTCATCCATCCATTAATATAGTGCTTTGTTTCTTTATACAAGTCGCGAACTCAAAATGGTGTCAAACTAAAAAACTACATATATTTAAGAGAGACAACGAAGGGGGTTTGATACATGCATATCTTGTATGGATGTTTTCATTTGACCTTACAAGCTTACCCAAGAAAACTGTATCAAAAAGTATGTTTTAATAAGATTATCGCTTCATAAGCTATCAGCAGCATTAAACACCAAGGCCAGGACCAGTTATTTGACATGTCTGGCGAATGCAGCCAGGCTGTCATTGGTTTTCTTTGTCAACTTCCTATTTCATGAAAGCCAAAGCTCCACCCAGCAATCACACCAAGCCATACAGATAGATATTACTGGGTTTGATTTCTACCAATGCTAAATTCATTGATTTTTAAGTATACTTGTTTACCCTTTAAATGCTTATTACAAATCAAGCATTCAGTTGACGAGAGAAATAGATGCTATTATTCATGGTGGAAGTTGAACTAATTTTGCTATGCATATACACACAAATATTATAGCCAGTCTTTAAATGAAATTGTATTTCTGGAACTTACCTATAAAACAAATTATTCGATTACTTCATTTGCCAGCAAATTAAAGGCTCAGGATACTTGAAAGGTATCTGTCCAATATGCCAATGAAATAGTTTAGCTACTTTGCTGAGCTGATTCGGATTTATATTAAATCCAACTATAAAGCATTTTTCAGAATTTGTCACCATTCTAAGCACCATGCTTTTTAATAAAAAAAATCATGTAGTGATTAGGTTGAACATTTCATTGTGCGGATCCAACCCTGCCGGAGGTTACTCCCCAAAAAAATTGTTGCGAAAGAAGAGAAGATACAAAAGCTGTAGAAATATACAATGAGTACAAAAAAATCATCTCCCATGCATTCATTTCATGCTACATGAAGGTGATCCCATTCCCTTGACATATTTAAATTTGTGTACAATATCCATAATTTCTGTCGTATTCAGAAACAAGCATGTTTCTCTTGCAACGTGTGTAGAGAAAAGTGTTTCAAAACCCGAAGGTTATTCTTATCGAACACTTTATTCATTATATTCTGATCTTGAGTTTCAAGCATGAGAACAGATGATTATGTTGGTTAATAATTTAGATTTATTGTCATAGAAAATTCTATCCTTTAAAAAACTGTTTTATACATCCAAAACATGTCAGCTGAAAAAACCTGACTTAAAAAAAAACACCAATATGAAAAAAATGTCACTAACACGAAAAAATGAACTTTCATTTTTTTTGGCATTCTTTTTACGTTTTTTATTTCTGTATTTTATTTTTAGGATTTATTTTTTAATGTTTTTTAGAACTTAATTTTTAATTTTGCCAAATTATACCCCAAAAAAGGTAGCCGTTTAAAAGCCGTAAATTATAATGATAAGATTCAGCGATACAAAATCTTTTTTCTTCTCACAGCAAGATTAACAGTTTGAAACTAAGTCAATTTTGAGTTTATTGCCCTTTTTTTTTTGCTTTTGAGGCACCTTAGCGGCTTGAGCTTGAACGGCACCCTTCCAGACTTCAGCGGCCTGGCTGAGCTTGAAATAATGTGAGTATAACACCGTCATGCTTGGGTCTCCACTTGCTTAATTATACAAATGGAGTTTGACTGAATGCCACCTGATTTCGCAGTGACCTGAGTAACAACAGCTTGAACGATCAGAACCCACAGTCCTTGGGGAGATTTCTCTCCTTGAAAGACCTGTGAGTATATAGGCAGAAGTAAGCTTAAAACATGAAAGCCATTTCACCGGAAACTAAGTTTTTTGTTTATCAGTGCAAGTCCAATCACTTTTTACTACAGTGGAAAACTATCCTATCACCTATATGTTTTCTTTTATTTGTTCCTCTATAAGATACTATCTCCCCTATGCTGGGTGCGTGTTTTCTTAAGCAGCCTGTTCATTCGTGTACTTGCTTGCTCCACCTTAAAAAAGTTTGAGGAGTTTCAAAACACAAGTCGTATAGAAATACAGTTCAAGAAAACAAATTTTCTACTTTGAAGTAAATCTAATATTTTACGCTCGATGTTATGTTTGGGGAAATATGTGTAAATATCTGTTCTGTAACTGCTGGTCCCGTCAGCAATCATCAGCCTGGATTAATGCTTTTGTTTGGCAATGTTATCAACAAAGCATTGAAACTCTCCAAAAGAGAGTTGACCCTTCCAGCCAACCACTCTGCTCTCCTATGGTACTTCAACTTACATGTCAATGGCTCCCTTATATATGATAAAAGAGTTGATGTTTGGTGATTCAAAGTAGACTTACCACCTATCGGCCCCTATTCTGTCTCTTGCGCTAACCGTCGTCTAGGTCAATGGCTGCAAGATCACAAGAAAGCTTATGCAGCATATGTCATCGGCAGGGCTCCACATGAAGGGAGGTCTAGAACCTTATGGGGAAATGATACTATTTCCAGTACAGGTCGACCTGAGGGTGTTTGTATCTGTTACACGCTACTCCAAGAATGACCTGTTCTCCTGTACTTGGAAATAGGACATAAACCGTCGAGGACAAAGTGTTCTTCTATCCTCAAAGAATGTAAAGAAACAATCTTATTTGCTACCCCTGGAACGTGTAGCCGAATTCTTTTTATAGGCACAGCTTACCTTTGCACTGCATTGCCACAAAGAACGTATACGGGTATTAAATGGCGAGAAAAAAAAAAGGTATAATACGATAAAGTTTTATATCTCGAGAATAAAACGGAAAAAGTTCGACAATTTTTTAAAAAAATTAAACATTTAATACATCTTAAAATTTATAAAAAATGACAATTAATAAAAAAACTGCAAAAACAGAAAAAAACGACAAAAAATGAGTAAAAAAACATATAATGTGGGTATTATATAGGTATTATACGTGTTTTTTGTTTTTTGACGTTTTTTTTTTAAAACGGGAATAATACGGGTATTATACGACATAAGTGTTTTTGGTGTATAATACACATTAAAAAAAAAAAAACGGTGTTTTTTGTGACAATTCAACTTAGGGATGCATTGTAAGACTGCTGGAGTTACGCTTTGCACCTTCTATTGCTTGTCAAAGAATAAAAAACTGCTTCTCACATTTCAAATGGGTTTAGCTAGTAACAAGCTCATTTTGGCATAGCGCATGAACTTAATGGGCAAAATATAACCTTGTAAGTTGATTGTGAATTGTCTAGTTGTCTCATTTAAGCTTTAAAGTCAAGTTCAGCAGTTAAAAAGTGTTAAAACAGCAAAGTTCTCCAAAGATCAATTAACATAATTGGTCTCTCCTCAACAAGGAAATTGAGCAACAGTCATAATCCAACGTTCAAGTTATTTATGGAAGTGTCTCATGCTCTCCTCCCTTAATACTTTCTTGATGTATAAGGGCATGATTGATTGTATTGACAAAATAATGATAAAAAATTAAAAAAAAAATGTTGGCTTTCTCTTGCTCGTGGATGTAGGCTGTAAAGTTGAACCACATAAAACTAGTGTCCCCTTTCCTCTCTATCGTCTTCTTCATTGATTAAATCTTTGTTTATCATGGTATCCGAGCGGTAAAGAGATCACCAGAGGCAAAATCTTCGAGCTTCAAGCAGCGAGTCATTATGGTGCAGGAAAGGGAAACCATGAATGACAATGGTGAAGCCACCATCATTCAAACCAGTGATGGATCGATGCACAAGATTGTCATTCATGAACAAGGTAACCCCAATCTCAAAATTACTCAAATGCTGCTCGATGGCTTCAACTATTTGCCTTGGTCTAAGGCTGTCACCGATTTCTTAGTGGGAAATCCAAATTAGATTATATTGACGGTAGTTTCAAGAAACCTCTCATTAATGATCCAAAATACAAAGAATGAAGGTCTACCAACGACACTATAGCATCTTGGCTCATAAATTCTATGGAGCCCAAGATCGCAGCCAGTTTCACATTCTTAGAAATTGCCGAAGAAGTCTCGCAAGGTGCCAAAGATCTTTACGGTGAGCAGTATAATACTACCTGTATGTATCAACTAGCACAAAAGAAGGGCAGTTTGAAAAAAGGGAACGTCATCTATTAGTGAATACTTTGGCACTTTTAAAGCATTTTGGGATGAAATGGATATCTGTGCACCATTGTCTACAGATCTTATTAAGGCCAAATGGCAACGTGAACAACATCACATTTTTGAAATTTCAGTCGGACTGCCTAATGACTATGAGTAACTACGTAGTCAAATACTTATGGCTCATTAACTGCCTTCTCTAGCTTCCATTTTCTCTTTGCTTATGCGTGAAGAGTCTAGGCGTAAGGCTATGGGTATGTTGGTCGATGGTTGTCAAGAGATACATAATGAAGAAAAAATGGCCTTTGCAACAAGCCATAATGCTCATGTTGCCAACTGTGAGAGGCCCTTTAGACACAAACGTGAGGACTCTAGAAAAATTAAATGTACTCATTGCAAAAGGAATGGTCATTCTCGAGACTCTTGCTGGTTCCTTCATGGAAAACTAAACAAGGGGCAGAATTCAGCCTATAAAAGCATGGGTCGTAGTCAAGACAAAAGGGATAACAACTCTAACCAAGCGAATCAGGGCATCTCCGCTTCGGAAAACCAAATCACGTTGGACAAATTGGCTGAAATGATAAGAGATCGTCAAGTTCAAAGAACAGCTGGCATCTCAATTACCTCAAGCGACAAAGGTACAAGCAAAACAACAATGTTTTTTACTTTGGTTGATAACATTGAGGGTAAAGACTTGACATGGGTAGTTGATTCAAGGGCCACAGATCACATGGCCAATAAATCTTCTTTCTTAAGTTCATATGTACATTCTAGAGATATTGGTCTTGTTGTTGCTGCCAAGGGCACCCCTATAACTGTGAAAGGATTAGGTAACATAGATTTTTTTAACAAAGGTAGCACTTGCAAGGTGCTTGTTATGCCTAAGCTTATTAACAATCTTCTACCGGTTGCTAAAATCACTAAGGAGTTAAATTGCAATGTAATATTTTCTGCTGCTAATGTCATTTTTTAGGATCGAACGACACAGAAGACAATTGGTGAAGGGCAACTTGTTAATAGACTCTATCAAATACGAACCATGAATCATGCATTGAATGTGAGTCATGCCAACGATGGAGATATCTGACATCAAAAAATGAGACATCCATCTTCTAGAATTTTAGATAATTTAATTCCTAATTTGTGCTTCAATTGTAGAGGGTGTGAAATATGCAAATTTGCTAGAATGACTAGACCTAAATTTTCTGTATCTGATTCTATTAGTCATAAACCATTTGATTTGATACACTCAGATGTTTGAGGCCCTACGCCTATTGATTCTATGGATGGATTTTGCTATTATGTGTTGTTTATTGATGAGTTTTTTAAGTCTACATGGGTCTATTTTATGAAAAATAAGTATGATTTGATACACCCATCAAAAAAAGACAAGTTGAGTCTATGATCTGTTAAATGTATCTTTGTGGATTATGATTCGCAAAGCAAAGTTATGTATGATACATCCTATCTCTAGTAAAATTTTCATTTCCCGAGATGTGTATTTCAATGAATCTCTCTCCTACTTTAACATCAATCTTGATAGCCAAAATCAGGAGGAGTCTACTAATCCAACTTTGCATGACTATGATGACTTGTTTATAACTGTGATTGATGTACAGGGAGCTAATAATGAGACTCATGCAGAGAATGAGAGCCCTACGAACTATCATGAAGTTGCATCAACTACTGAAGATGTAGAGAACAACTCAACACTTCTTAGAAGATCGGAAAGGATAAGGCGAGCTCCTTGATGCCTAGTTGATTATGAAACCTACCCAATCAGCAAGTATGTGTCATACAATCAAATTTCTGACTATCATGCCAATTTATTAGAAATCTTGATAGCATTCAGGAGCCCAAGTCATTTCAAGGGGCTCAAGATGATCCTAATTGGAGGAAGACTATGAACGAAGAACTACAAGCTCTAAGGCGAAACAACACTTGGGATCATGTCATTCCTCCAAAGAACACAAACATAGTGGGGTGAAAATGGCATTATAAAGTAAAATACAAAAGTGATGGCACCTTGGAAAGATACAAAGCTCGTCTAGTAGCTAAGGGGTTCACGCAGACAAAAGGGTTGGACTATGAATAAACTTTTTCTCTTGTCGCAAATATGAACATATTAAGAATATAGCTCTCCATTGCTTGCAACCTGAATTGGAGTATTCATCAACTAGATGTAAAAACACAATTTTACAAGGAGAACTCAATGAAGAAATTTATATGTCTTTACCTTCTAGTCATCCAGATGAAAAGAAAGGAAGAGTCTGCAAATTAAATAAAGCTATATATGGCTTGAAACAATCTCCAAGAGCTTAGTATATAAATTGAGTCAGACATTGAAAAAAAAGGGTACTGCAAATGTCACACAGACAACAGCTTATTTATCAAAAAACTTGGAGAGAACATCACTATGGTCTCAATTTATGTGAATCACATAGTTGTGGCTGGAAACGATCCAAAGGGCATTTTAATTCAGAAAGACTATTTGAAGAAAACCTTCGATATAAAGGATTTGGGAAAACTCAAATAATTTCTTGGCATTGAAGTTGCTCAATCACATAAAGGTATCTTGCTACGTCAAAGAAAGTATGCATTAAATATCTTAAAAGAGACTGGAAAATTATATGCTCGATCGGCAGACACTCCTATTGAGTCAAACCTCAAAATTGGACCATGTGAAGATGAATCAGAAGTTGAAAAAAAAAGTTCCAATGACTAATAGGTAACCTGATATATCTATTTGTCACTCGATCGGACTTTTCTTATGTTGTCAATGTTATCAGCAGGTACATGCAGAGTCCAAGAGAGTCTCACATGAAAGCAGTTGATCGTATTCTCAGATACGTGAGGGTACTCTAGGGCAGAGACTCTGGTACAAAAGAAATAAAAGCATTAACATTGTTGGATTCACTAATGCTGATTGGGCAGGTGACACTAGTGACAGAAGATCTACCACTGAATATTGTGTGTTTGTCGGATGAAATCTAGTAGGCTGGAAAAGCAAGAAACAGAGAGTAGTGGCTAAGTCTAGTGTAGAAGCAAAGTACCGTGCAATGGCTTCGGGTCAGTGAACTCACATGAACTAAGAATCTGGTTGAAGAATTGGGTTTAAGTATTACCATGCCAATGGACATGCTTTGTGACAATAAGGCTGCAATATACATATCTACAAACCCAGTATTTCATGAGAGAACCAAACATATTGAGATCGATTGTCATTACATAAGAGAGAAAGTCACATTTGGAGAAATTAGAACTCCTTACATTAAAGGCACCGATCAAGTTGTCGATGCCTTGACTAAAGGAGTCACCAAAATGAAGCTACGAATAGCCACCAGCAAGTGGGGATGTCACAATATGTACAGCCCACTTGAGGGGGAGTGTTAGAACAGCAACATTCTCCAAAGACCAATTAACATAATTGGTCTCTCCTCAACAAGGAAATTGGGCAACGGTCATAAGCCAATTTTCAAGTTATTTATGGAAGTGCCTCGCGCTCTCCTCCCTTCCTTAATACTTTCTTGATGTATAAGGGCATGATTGATTGTATTGACAAAATAATGATAAAAAATAAATTAAAAAAAACATTGGCTTTCACTTGCTCGTGGATGTAGGCTGTAAAGCTGAACCAGGTAAACTATTGCCTCCTCTTCTCTCTATCATCTTCTTCGTTGATTAAATCTCAGTTTATCAAAAAGAAGTAAGGCTTATGAATAGTTGTGCATGTGCATGTGTGTGCTTCAAGCACTTCATTCTCTGCTGTCATACAAACTGGCCACTAATTTTTATTTCTTTTGTCAATTTGTTTGCTACCTACTTTTTTCTACAATCTTAAGCCCACCTGTTTCAACTTTCGAGCCAAATGAGAACTTGCGGCTTAAAGCTCATGACAAAGATGCGGAAGATGAGTTTAAGTTCAGGTAATTAAGCGAGGCTATCGTTTTTTGTCACTTTGTGCAGCAAGTCATTGATCAAGGTCATTATTTCGTGGGTAGCCATGATAAGCTAGAAGAAGGACTATCTGCTCAGGTTCCCGAGGACGGACATGGCAGATCTGCTGACTGGTGGACAGAAATGAAAGTTTTAATCAAGTAAGATACGGAGGGGCACAGCTCAAATGGGTCGGCTAAAGGTAGGTTAAGACGTGTTAGTGTTGTGGGGCCCCACTCATAGGGGCTTGCTGAGTGGGTCTCTTCATGCAACTTGAAGCCTGGTGGACAACCTATGCATTTTTCTCTCTGTGGCCATGCCTAGCGCAAATACTACTTTCAGCCACTGATGTTGGCCAAAAGCCTCCATTGTTGTGCATTCGGATACACTGGTGATCCATCAATGCCAGTACTTCACAATTCACATAAGGTAGTGCGTCTCCATTTTCCATGTATATTGGCATTATCTAAGTGTTCAATCCTCGACCTCTCCCACCCACCTGGCTAGAAGCCCTGTCATCCCTCAACAGATGTAACACTCGGTGTATTCTGGACGGGTCGGGTCAGGGTCCAGACCCGTACCCGACCCCACAGGCGCGTAAGAGCCCGACGAGGGTTGTTTCCCCTCGTCCTCCTCTCGCTGTTCCCCTCCGTTGTGCCTCTTACTGCTTGGGTGCTCCACGCAGAGAAGAAGAAGAAGACGGAGGTGGTGCCGATGGTGAGCTGCGGCGACGGCGGCCACGGCTGCGGTGCTTGGGTAAATCTCTCTCTCTCTGTCTCTCGTGCTTCGTTTCCCCTTCTCTGCCGCTCTCATGTTCCTCTGCCCTCTCTCTACTGAACGCTCTCTCTTCCTCTCCCTCGCCTCTTTCTTTCCCCCTTTCCGACAGCCCTCTCCCACACGACCCCTCTCCTCACTCTCCCACCGACTCTCTCTTCTCTCCCGTCCTCTCCCCTCACTGCCCTTTTTCTGTCCGAACATCCCTCTCTCTGTTTTTCCCTTGCCTCACGTGCCCTAAGCGAGCTTTTTCTCCCATTTTTACCTAATTGCTTTCCCCTTTTTTTCCCAATCGAGCATTCCTTCACTGTTTTCAGCTTGGTTTGTTAGGGTTCCAGCTTGGGGACTTGTCTTTTCCCTCATAACAGCGGGTAGGAGGCTTGGGAGGTGTTGATGACAGTGATTTTTTGTTGTTTGAAGATCGATCGAAGGCTTGAGGTGGCTGCCGAGAAGATTATAGCAGCTTGGACGGTTGTTTTGGGGTGAGCAAGGTCTAATTAAGCTTAAGTTGATGAATATTGCCTACTAAAGCATGTATAATTATTGTTTGAACATGTTAGAGCTTGGCATTGATGATTTTGGAAAGCACGTTAGTGATCTTGTTTTTTGGGGAAAGTTTAGAAGTATGTGGGGAAGCGTTGATTCGTGCCTATAATGATTATTTAAGCATGATGGATGAATTCTCAAAGCATTAGGGAAGCATGGTAGAGATTGTGTGGTTGAAGGGAAAATTTATGACCGTTTTAGTGAGCGCTTAACACGTTCTTGTGAATGGGTGCGTCTTGAAGTTATTTAGGGAAGGAGTACGTAAATTAGTTGTGCCTTTGGGGTTGACGCATTGATTTAGAGACAAAGAAGGTTGAGGAAGGAGTTAGTGATGGGTTAATGGATAGTTGAGGGTTGATAGTTCGAGGCGACGTCAAGATGTAAGGAGGAGGCCTATTGGAGAGCTTGTTGGTCGACACTACCCGTCGACACCCTCTTGAGGCGATGACACGTGATTGATGGATTTTATTTTTGTATTTGTTCGTATTTGTTTGAATTGTGTAAGTATCTAGTAGAAATCTTATTCTTGTTTATGTTGCAGGTGCACCGGGCACGTCTCGTCGACCTTCAGCTGAATGATTCGAAGCTTGGGGTTTTTTTGAAGAACTGTGATCGCGTCACAGGTATGGCGACATGCCAGGCGAGTTTCTGCCTGAGTAAATGTGATTGTGTATTCCTATGATCATGGGATCCTATGATTGTAATGTGAATTGATTGATGGATTGTAGATGACTGTATGTATGTTTATTCATGCCTTACTACATGCTTCGAATTGTTTAGAAGGCTATTAGTAATTGTTTTAAAACTGTTACGCATTTGCATGTGCATGCTAGAATTGATATCTGTTTAGGATAGATGAGGCGGGGTATCGAGTCGAGTGTCTCTTCGACCCCAATTGTGCATTAGAAAGCATCATAGAATGATAACTGCATAGGACAGCTACGAGCCAACCGCAGATCGAGACCACTCTCTGTGGATTGGCTAAGTTTTTTAAAGATGTGATTGATGTGAGGATTGATGTGATGATTGTTATTAATGTGTATGTTGTTGCATGTGCATTGCCTTGGGCAACGATGCAAATGGATGAAATAGAGGGTAGTTGTACCCGTACCGTATGACTGTTAGCAATGACTGTTACTGTATGTATAGACCTCGTGTGGAGGTAATTGGAGGTGTGGGTGCACTCGTAGAGTGTACCAACCTCATGAGCTAGCCAGTCAATTGTGAATGTGTTAATCTAATGATAATAATAAATGATTAAAAAAATGAGAGGCCAGTGGGATGTGGTTATGTGATTGGGAGACGTCCCCTTCTTGTTTTACCACTGGTCTCGCCTGTCAGAGCGTAGGCGGTGCAAGGCCCCAGGGTATTGGTGTGTGTTGTGCTTGGAGCGTGGGCTCCCTCCTTCCCAACCTAGGTGTCCTAGGGAAGGCTGAGTATCTCACCTTGAACTTCACACAGCCAAGGATGAGTGCTCTACCACTGCAGCGGATGAAATGGATCCATACTGTTATTGGGCCACCACGGGGATTGTCTCTCGGCTGTAGGCCGCCCGCGGTATGCACGTGCCTGTGTTGCACCCACAGGAACTGTTAATACACTGAAGTTAATGAAAATGTATTGAATATGATTGATTGTATGTGTTTGAATTGTATGTGAGTGTTGCATGCAAATGCATGTGAAATGTTTAAGCATGCTTGCATGTGATTGGAAGGGTTAATGAGTGTGGCCATTGAGTGGCCTTTGTGTGTCGTACTTTGACACAACATGATGAACTATGATCTTGATATTTGTTCTTATTTGAGCCTTGCCTGAGAGGGTTGGTATTTTCCTCGCTTGTTGCCATACTGCGAAGGCTAAGCCTTCAGTTGTTCCCTTTTTCAGGTTTTGGCGGACCCGGGGCAGCAGGTTGAGCAGATGGCTTCACTACGTCCTACTGGGGAGGTTTTGGGTTTTGTTTGTTTAGTGTCGGCGCGTCTTATTTTGGGTTTCATTGATGTCTTGTTTTTGTTAGGCATCAATTATACAGTTTGGGGCATTTTTGCTACACATACATGTGATTTTGTATGAACTGAAATGATTGCATTAATGAAAGTTAGCCCCATTGTTTTGAACTGTTTGGCTCATCGTCCTTTTGAATTGTTGTGTCATCACGCCTCGATGCTTTATGTTTAGCCAAAAAAAAAATGTTTGGGTCAAAAAGGTCGGGGTGTGACAACAACCTTGCGCTCGACCCAAGGTGCCCTAAGCAACATCGGCTTGCATTCTTCGCTACTCCAGCATGAAACCTCTAAGCTATCATTCACTCAAGCATCCGCTAGCTGGTAAGCCCAGGGCCGGCTTTAGCTCTATCTAAGACAGCAATCCAATAAGGGTAGGCATCAAGCCAAGTATGTCAGAGGTGCAGTCAAGTTGCAACATGTTACACAGCAGCAGGCTTGGGCTGCGCCACCCTACTGAAATTTGTTGGGCCAAACCCGGCTTGATAACAAGTTCATTGAGTTATATCGTGTCCCCGTTGAGTGTTGGGTTGCTAGTACATTCAGAAAAACCTCCTTTTTTTTGGACCAGTAGCTTGGGCCATTAAATTGGTGCTTGGTAGCCGGCTACCTTGGCTTGATAACTAATAGGGCCAGGGCACGGGCTGCCAGCAGGGGATTCAGGCTTGCCCAACACCAGTTACTTGTCTACCCTCTAGCTGGCTCAACCCAGCCTGATGGAAGCCTTAGTCTGCCCAAGGGCAGTAACTTCAGCGATCATACAATGTAACATCCAACTTCAAAAGTTTGGTCATGTATCTATATTTCTAAAAAAAGACTTATACAGGAGTTAATTAACTAGTTGGTTGTCCTGGCGTCTAACCTTTTGGTGCTGCAACTGAAGCTGCTAGGAGGTGCTTCAATCCACTAATTCGGGGTTCACAATTGGTATTAGAGCATGTTCAACACTCGACATGAGGTCTCTTACATGCTCTTTAAGGTGTATTGCAATGCCTCATTTTAAAATTTAGTCTCATATATAAGATTGAGAAAAATCTTAAGAAACTTATAAAAATATTATTTAAGTGATTGGTTGTTCTGTTAAGGATAGTTTGAGATCTCACAAACCAAATTGTTATAAGGAATCTAATTTAAGGTGACCAAAGAATCAACCCTAAGTAATTAGGATGATAGGTTCCAGCTCCACCAATAGCCTTTTTTGCTACCTCTCTTTTGTCAACCACCCGTACTACTTAGTATCTTCCCCTTGCTGGCTTCAAGGCTCCGGTCATTGATTCAACTGACTTTGTTGGTGATAGTGTTGCCTTTGGCCAGCGTACCTTGATAAGGCCCAACATTGGCTGCCCTTAGTCACCCACAGATTTTAGCATGTTCCGATCATGGTTGCCAATAGGCGTCGGGACGAACTGCAGGCCATGCCCGTAGTAGCCAAGGCCTAGCTTAACTGCTTGAACCATATCCATAGCGATGGCCATGCTTGGCTTCGCCGGTGTCAACTCAATTATAATACAATTAATATAATATATAAAATTTATAATTATAATATATAAATATAATATTTATAAAAATGAATTTAAAAAACTATAAATAAATTATTGGGCTGAGTCTGGCTGGCCTGACAATCGATTTTACAGCTTCAGCCTAGACCAGCCATTTGTCGGTATGGTCATGCCATTTGACCAAGCCTATTCATGGTTTACAGCCGTGCCAGACCATGCGCTGGTAGACTTCATTGGCCCAAATTGAATATAAATGAGTGTTGTTAAAATTAGATTGAGTCCGTCTGAATTTTCCAATTTGAACTAACTTAATTCATAGTTTTGAATTCAATGCCCACTCAAACAAAACGGCCCCAAATTTCACAGTTGGAATTGGAAAACATTAGAGGTGTGTTTGGCAGCCTTAGATACCAGATCTGAGGCTGATCTAAGATCCATCTTTTGTAGGACCCACAATATAAACAAATATAAACAAACATCAGATTTTACCACTATGTAAACAAGAGAATTTGATCAGATCATCAGTTTACGATGAAAACCTCATATTTGAGGCCAGATCGGCAGTGAGGTCTGACTCTAAATATATGGATTGGAGATTCTTAATAATCTCAAATCACCTTGGATCTTAGATCCAAGGCTATCAAACGCCCCTAGGTATATGATGGATTCCAATAGCAAACTTCAAAAGGGGGATCATATTGGTCTTTTGTCAAAATCATGTGATGACAGTCTTCCAAATTCTTGTGAGAAGCAAATACTTGTGCTACTGTATCTAGGCCATGAAAACCGTCTTAGAGACTTGCACTCGTCTAACTAACTATGTTACGTGGGTGCTTTAAAAATAACGAGTTCGTTTGTCTGAGTTTGTTGACCTCACCCAACTCTCTTTTACAATAAGAATTCTGGAAAAAAAAAATATATTTTCCATCATTTTCCTCAATCCTTACAATAAGAATTAAGGAAAAAAGTTTTCACACGCATTTTCCTTGTTTCCTTGAGAATTTGACTTTTATATTCTCCCATCGTTTGCTTATGATCGCACTTCACAAGCAAAGATTTTAAAGGAAGGAAATGGGGGCAATGGCCGTTAATGGTAACCATTAGCCGAAGTAATAAAGAAAGTTTGATTTCTAGTGGGCATTATATTAATGAACGAAACATAAAACGATGGCATGTCAGAGTACTGCTCGTGATGGATGGACTAGGAGCGTCAGAGCAGATCATTCCCACCTTATCCAGACTTACGGTAGATTTCATATTATACATCAGATGTGTAGAAAACAAAGAGCGCTGGACCTATAGTTAATTCCATAGCACCTTGTTGTTTCGATGAAGTCAGAGCTGAGCAGTGGTCGAAGTAGGTTTGGGTAATATGTGGACAATTGTTTGCACAAACCTGAAAAAACCGGAAAAAAACACTTATTTTTATGTTAACTTTTCTCATTTGGTACACCAGTACAGTCTATATAACTAAGTTGGCTTTCAGTGGTTCTAGTTTGGGTATTTTTCTTCAAAGTCCTCTTTTTTTTCTTTTGAATATAAACAATTTCTTTTTCCTTAATTTAAAAAAAAAAAAAATAGGACAACCCTCTTTAAAAGGAAAAAAAGAAAAGGGGCCCTTCATCATATTTTAAAAAGTTAAAATAATTATATGTAACAGATATATAATCTAAAATGGTTAATCAAATGTATAATAAATTGTATACACTTACATATTACTTTTTAAGTGATTAATGTAATTCCTCTCTATGTCAAAAGAGAAGGAGTTGTCACTTGTCGGTCGTCTCTCTCGACAGCGAGAAGAGCGAGAAGATCGTCTGCTAATGCACTCTGCATGCTCGACGTGGTCGACGGGACGACGCCAGTGTCACCTCCTCATCACTACTCTTCGAAGTGATTCATGCATCTCCCCTTCCCGTCCAAGTTTCCAACACGAGTTTGAAGACAGCCAAAAAGCATTTGCTAATGAAATCGTGCATCGGGCCTGACATCCGAAATTCAAGCTCGAGCTCGAGTTGGACTTCGGCTTCATTTAATTAAATTTAAAAATATATATTTTAATATAAAATAATATATAAATATAATTAATTATTATAAAATATAATAATTATATATACATTAATAAAATATATATTAAAAAAATTAATCAAATAGAACCAAACTTACTTAGGATGGACCCTTATGGAGCTGTTTGATGCCTTTTCTTTTTTCTTTTTTTTTTGGGTTGAGACAGACCTGAGTCAGGCAGAGTATCAGGTATTGGCACCCAGCCTTATTTGCAAATGAAGTCATCCATCACCGTAGACGACCGAACGCAACCAAGTCAAGGTCGGAGAAAGTTGCCTGTGGGCACGGTACTACAATAAAAGAGTGCATGTCATTGTGATAATTTATTAAAAAAAAAAGTTGTTATAGTTTTTGTTTCTTTTTTTATTATTGTGTTTTGGTAATTTGTTAAAAAAATGTGTTCATAGTTTTTATATTTTCATTTTTAGCTTTAAAAAAAAGTGCTGTTTTCAATGTAAACTAAAGATATTTTAATATTAACCATACTGGCACACTAATATGACACATATATAAGTATATAACCAGGTTCGAGTCAACGTATCCTCTGTGTCATTATTATTCTTTTGAGTTATTAACAATTCCCGACAATGTCAAGTATTAAGTGAAACCAAATGTACCATTAACCCTTTTTTTATGGCAACTATTCAAGTTCATAAAACAATCTGCCTGCTACCAAGCATTCAATGACATTATGTTATGCAAGGTATGATCTGAAATATTCATGCTCATAACAAAAAAACTCAAAGGACTAAGAAGTTGCGCAGTTTGGTGCTCACAACCCTGATAGGCTTCTCATTTCTAAGTCAAACGTCCAACATAAAGCTTGAACCTTTTTGCTGTTTGCTAGACAACCTTTACTCTCAGTAGATTGTCCCGGTTCTTTCAGTAGGTGATAAACAGGGATGGAGAAATTACCATGCAAGCATGCCGATGATGACTTCTCACTTGCTTAGGCTGGGTTATTATCATTACTTTGTCTTATAAAATTTTGTACTTGCTCCAACATTCGTTGCCCTGTTCACCGTCTGTATTTCTGCCAGATGGGTGTCCATTCGTTGCCCTGAAATTCTTTGCTAAGTTCTCGTCATAGTTTAAAAAAGGGACAAAACAATGGCATCACCATTGAAAGGGACGAGGAAGACTACAAGGCCTTCCCAGTGAGCCGGGAGATCCACGGCATTGGCAGAGAGCCCAAGTTTTCATGCAACCCTTGTTCCCCGAGAATACAAGACCCTTGAAAGTTCACATACACAAACAAAAAGCTAGTTCTCAAATAGACAGCACCTTCATTTGTCTGGTGTCTCCAATGATGCAACGGCTTTGGTGCTCTATATTCTTCTACATCTACAAAACCTCATCTTCGCCGTCACGTTGAAGTTGTTGAGCAAGAAAACCACCTCGATTATATTCTTCAGTCCCTTGATATTTTGGAAAAGAAAATAGTAAGATATAGTTTAGTCCATGTGAAAACTTTAAATACCCTTCGGCCACTCAAAGGAACTTTTTTTCCCCCCTTGACCGTGCGCAAATTTGGAGTTATGTGTTTGGAAATTATTCATCAAATTAAGTTCATGGAAGTACAAAAAAAATATCAGGAAGGATATGAGCACTTCTTTGACAAGTTCTTAAAGAAATAGATACTATATAAGAAACAAAATGTTGGTAGACATAACGGCATCTAAGAAGAGTTGATTTAACTCTTCCATTTCTACATTTGGGGGTATATGTAAAAAAAAATAAAAATGATACGCACACGGTCGCGCCATCAAGAAAAGTCTGATGTAGCTTTTCTGGATGTTGCTGAGGGCATTTGAGAGGAACAGGTATCTATCTATGTAAATTGCTATACAGTCATGCATACGAATAAAGCACAACATAAATGCAGCAATATATATATATATATATATATATATATATATATATATATATATATATATATATATATATATATATATATATATATATATATATATATATATATATATATATATGATCGTGAAGTTTGAGAACTCAAGAAATGAAAAGCAAGAAACACAAATTCCTCAGTGTCAAAATCCGGTATTTCATGGCCATACCAGAGTTTAAAAAAAAAAAAACTGCCATGTGATATATAGGAGAGAGTGTTTAACAAGGTATTTCATGGCCATACCAGAGTTTAAAAAAAAAAATAACTGCCATGTGATATATAGGAGAGAGTGTTTAAAAAGGTGAGGTCTGAACAAGGTTGATTGTTGGAGTTGTATTAGATTTATGTGCAATTGCAATATTGGCATTTGTAGTCCAGTTATTATACAACATTGACTTTATCGCAATCCCAGGTAGGGCTGGGCATTGGGCCGGCCCGGCCGGAAAAATGTGACAAAAACAAGACCTGTTAGTGTTATTGGGCCAGCCGGCCGGGCCTGGCGGGGCCGATGAAGTATCGGGCCTCGGGCTTAAGATGATGCCCAAGGCCCAGCCCAGCATGATTATTGGTGCGTCAGGCCGCTCCTAGGCTTGGTGTCCTGCCGTGAACGTGGTGAACGTGGTGGAGGGTCTCTCTCTGCCACCTTTCAAGTTTTTCCCCCCTTTTTTTTGTCGTTCTTTCTTCCTCTGCTTTTCAGTCTTTTGAAAGTGAACACTTCATGGGTTCTAGTTGGCCATAAGTTCACTCTTTTGATGACTAGTTGCAATGAGAGGTTGTTGTGCAAGACAAACAAACTTCCCTCTCGCAGGGGGCATTGTTTTCTGCTATATGTTTGCAAAGATGTTTTGAAGTAGACTTCCCTCTCTGCTATTAGGGGTGCGTCATTTTCATAAAGCTATTTTTGAAGCATCAGTGATGCTCACGGATGTTTTCCCTCTCGTTGGCCATACGTCCCTCTCGCCAGCCACTTCCCACCACCAACCACTACTGGATAGGAGAGACTCCTCATCCCCTGCAACCTCTACAGTCTACTCCATCTAACTCCCCATGACTTTCCTTCTTTCCCGCCTTCCACCAGCTCGATGAAAACCCCTAAGTTTTATTTTTCTAATAGTTAGTTGGGTTTACCAGGCCGTCGATGATAACAGATCCAAGCCCAAGCCCGACCCATTAAAGTAGTGGGCTGGGCCGGGCCCAATAATATTTTTTCAAGGCCCAGGACCAGGGCCCGAGCTGGGCTGGGTACCGGGCGGCGGCCCAGCCCTGTGCCCACGCTTAATCCGAGGGCACGGTCGGCTTCGCCGGTGCCAGCTCAATTATAATATATATAATATAATATATATAATATAATTATAATATGAATATAGTAATCATTAAAACAAATTAAAAAAATTATAAATCTCGAGCTCGAGTTTAGACCAGCACAGCCTTCATTGGTAAGGTATTTCATTTGGCCAAGCCTATTTTATGGTTTGCAGCCGTGCCAAACCATGCGCCAATAGACTTCATTGGCCCAAATTGAATATAAATAAGTATTGTTAAAATTAGATTGAGTCCGTCTAAATTAGCCAATTTAAATTAATTTAAATCATAGTTTTGAATTGAATGCCCACCCAAACAAAAAGGCCCCAAATTTCATGTTTGAAAATGGAAAACATTAGAGGTGTGTTTGACAGTATTGGATACGAGATCTGAGACTCATCTAAGATCCCTCTTGTGTATGACCCATAATATATGAACCTGATTATATGTGATGATATGCAACCTACTGGTGAATGAATTTTCATGGGCCAAAATGGTTAATGACTAGTTTTCACTAAAAGGAAAACTTTTTGTAATGATAAAAATGACAAATGATCTTTTTTCTTAAATTACACAAATATCCTTTGGTAAAAAAAACTACAAAAGACCTATTTCTTAAATGACAAAAATACCCATTGTTCATTTATTGCATACCATGCGCAACAGCGCATACAACTTTTTCTACACAATAAACAAACGTCATCGGTTTATGATGAAAAACCTCATATTTAAATCCTTTAAGCGCGGGCGTTCTAGTTATTGGCCTTTGTGCGTTGTGCCTACGTTGGGTGGTACTGGCTTGGGAATCTTTATTCATGGTATGCCATTTTTTTGTTGTATCTTACTTTCTTCCTTTTTGAAAAAACAAGACAAGCCGTTCTCCTTCCGATCTTGGTTATATGTACATGTATCTTCAAAAAATGGGTCCCACATGCTAAATACCCTCATAAACCGATACAATTGAGTTTCCTAAGTTAAAGACTATACGCGGACGGCGCGTAACCAGATCTTGTTGCCCTTCCTTTTTAAAAAACACAAAAAATCATCTTTAAAAAATTAAAATAATTATATGTAAAGGATATATATGCATATATAATATAAAAAGGTTAATCAAACATACAAAAAATTATATATACGTACATATGTTTTTTTCAAGTGATTAATGTATCACCTCTACACGTCAAAAGACATCGAGTTGTCTGTTCTCCCTTGACAGCAAAAAGATCGTCTCCTAATGGACTTCTATATGACCGTCGTGGTCGGCGGGACAACGTCAATGTCACCTCCGCATCAGCATCTCCTTCCTGTCAGCCACGAGCTTTTTTTTTTCCGCCGACCAGCGAAAAGGAGCATGAGCTGATCAAGTCGTCATCACCGTTGACGACGGAGCAAAACTCCTCAAAGCCATTATTATTCTTTGCGTGATTAATAATGCCCCACAATGTAAGCATCAAGTCGAACGTAATCTCGCACTAACCCTTTCTTGACGGCAACTTTTCAAGTTCATAAAAGAATCTGCTGCAGCTTCTTTGCAAGCAGTCATTGTCATTTTGCTATGTAGAATCTGATCTGAAATATTCATGCTCATCACATAAAAAAGCAAAGGACGAACACCCTTGAAATGTTCCTCAATTCTTAAATATGGACGCGGCTTATCTAAATCAAATCTCCAACATCAAACTTGAACTTATTGCTCTGTTTTGCTAGACAACCTTTACTCTCAGTAGATTGTCCAGTTCTTTCAGAAGGTGATAAACAGGGATGAAGAAATTACCATGCAAGCATACCGATGATGACTTCTCATTTGGTTAAGCTGGGTTATTATCATTAATTTGTCTTATAAAATTTGTATTTGCACCAACACTCATTGCCCTGTTCACCGTCTATAGTTCTGCAAGATAGGGTGTCCATTCGTTGTCCTGACATTCTTTGCTAAGCTCTCGTCATCGTTAAAAAAAAAGGGGGACAAAACAGTGGCATCGGTGCCATTAACAGGGATGAGGAAGACTACAAGACCTTCCCAGTGAGCCGGGAGATCCGCGGCATGACTTTCAACCCTTGTCCTCCCCCGAAGACCTTGAAAGTCCACATACACAAACAGAAGACTAGCTCTCAAATCGAGAGCACCTTCCTTTGTCAGTTTGTCTGTATAACCAAGTTGGCTTTGAGTGGTTCGGGCTTCGGTATCTTTCTTCAACGTCCAACAGTTTGTTGGCTGTTCTTTTTTTTCTGAGTAAAAACAATTTCTTTCTTTTTCTCCCTTAATTCTAAAAAAAAAAAAAGAAATAGGACAACCATCTTGAAAAGGACAAAAAGAAAAGGGTTCCCTTTCCTCATCTTTAAAAAACTTGAAATAATTATATGTAAAAGAGATATAATATAAAATGGTTAATCAAATATACAAGAAATTATAAATACGTCTATATGCTTTTTTAAGTGATTAATTGACTTGTCAGTTGTCTCTCTCGACAGCCAGAAGATCGTCTGCTAATGGACTCTGCATGCAGGACGTGGTCGACGGGACGACGTCGATGTCACCTCCCCATCACTACTCTTCCAAGTGATGAATGCATCTCCTCTCCCCGTCAAATACGAGCATGTTTTTTGCGAAAAGGAAAAGAGGTCCATCACCGTGGGCAACGGTGCACAACCATGTCGAAGAAAGTGGCGTGTGCCCTGGGCACGGCACTCAGAATAAAAGAGTGCATGTCATTTTGATAATTTATTAAAAGAAATATTTTTTTATAGTTTTTCTATTTTTAATTTTTATTTTTACATTTAAAAAAAAAAATCATAGTTTTTTATTTTCTTTTTTATCTTTAAAAAAAGCTTTTTTTTTCAATGTAAACTAAAGATATTTTAATATTAACCACACTGCACACTAATATGGCACATATATAACCAGGTTCGAGTCAACGTATCCTTCGTGTCATTATTATTCTTTGAGTTATTAATAATTCCCAACAATGTCAAGTATTAAGTGAAACTAAATGTACCACTAACCTTTTTTTGATGGCAACTATTCAAGTTCATATTACAATCTGCCTGCTACCAAGCGTTCAATAAACATTCTGTTATGTAAGGTCTAACAAAAAAAGCAAAGGACTAAGAAGTTGCGCAGTTTGGTGTGCACACCCTTGATGGGTTTCTCATTTCTAAATCAAATCTCCAACATCAAGCTTTAACTTTTTGCTGTGTTGCTAGACAACCTTTACTCTCAGTAGATTGTCCCAGTTCTTGCAGAAGGTGATAAACTGGGATGAGGAAATTAGCATGCAAGCATACCGATGATGACTTTTTATTTGCTTAAGCTGGGCTATTATCATTAATTTGTCTTATAATATTTGGTATTTGCACCAACATTCATTGCCCTAATGAGTGTCCATTCGTTGGCCTGAAATTCTTTGCTAAGCTGTCTTAATCGTTAAAAAAAGGAACAAAACAATGGTTCTCTGCCATTAACAGCGATGAGGAAGTCTACAAGACCTTCCCAGTGAGGCAGGAGATCCACGGCATGACAGAGAGCCCAAGTTTTTATGAAACCCTTGTCCACATATACAAACAGAAGACTAGTCCACGGCATGACGTCAATCCTTGTCCTCCCCCGAAGACCTCGAAAGGTCACATATACAAACAGAAGACTAGTTCTCAAATCGACAGCACCTTCCTTTGTCTGGTGTCTCCAATGATGCAACGGGTTTGGTGCTGGATCTTCTTCTACGTCTACACAGCCTCACCTTCACCGTCACGTTGAAGTTGTTAAGCAAGAAAACAACCTCTATTATATTCTTCAGTCCCTTGATAATTTGGAAAAGCAAAATTTAGTAATTACTTATAATGTTTTAAAATTTGTAATTTGGTCAAGTATAGAAAATATAGTTTAGTCCATGAGAAAATTTTAAAAATACTCTTTGGCCACTCAAAGGAATTTTTTTTTCCACCTTGACCGTGTGGAATTTTGGAGTTATGAGTTTGGAAAGTATTCATCAAATTAAGTTCTTGAAAATAAAGAAAAAAAGAATCAGGAATGATATGAGCTCTTCTTTGATAAGTTCTTGAAGAAATAGATACCACTTAAGAAAGAAAATGTTGGTGGACATAGCTGGATCTACACAGAGTTAGATGGGTTGATTTAACTCTTCCGTCTCTTCCCAAATCAAAGTCTTTTAATTACATGCTTATGTCTTGGTATTTTGAACATGAGCAACGTAATTGACTCTAACGCAATCCCAATTTTCATGATGTCATATTGTCTAGTTCAAATAGACCTAGGTTATGGATAACACATATCGTAAGTTCAATTCGAATTGTTTCTAGCTCAAATGATTCATCCTTTTAAGATGGGATGATTACAGCTCAAGTACTGGATTCTTCAAGGTCTAGATCGGCAAGAAAATCAGGTCCAGTCATCGCTGTATATCTACCTCATGTCATTTCATTTGGAAGATATGACGTTGAAGAAATTTGTGGGGAAACTTTGGTCCTCATCTAGAAACAATTCTTAAGTACGTGATCTTGTTATAAATTACGTTGCATGCAAGGATACAAGGTCGTCCCGTCCAGTATTTATGCGTTTGAATGCATTAAATACTACGTACAAGTAAGGGGACGGTTGATAACGCAGCCTCAACTGGGTGGTTCCCACCAGTACGTATGTTGTTAAATCTTCATACTGAAACAACAATAATGGAAGGATGAATAGTCGTTAAACGTACGAGTAAGGGACCGGTTTTCTTTGACAAATGCCGTCACTTTTCATGCCTTATAAAGCTTCTCTCAAGGGAAAACATTAATAGGACTTCCTAAGCCGATGTACTCTTGATCTACCTACAGATTTAGATTTGAATTTGAATATAAATGAAAAAAAAAAAAAAAATCTATATCATATCTGAATCTGAATTTGATACTAATCTAATTGTTACATTCACATTACAATCCGAATATGAGTTCTAGACAGCATCTGAACTGCATTGCAATATGGTAAGAACTAAGAACCAATTTTCAAAATGTCTGGAGAGTGTGTTTATTTAAAACTAAACTGCAGCACCGGATTCCAATCTGATCGGACATTTATATAAGTCCAAATCCAACCAGATGTCGCTCTTAAAATCAAATTCTATCTTACTTTTTTTTTAACTGCAGTTTATCCAAGCGCATTTATTGACATCCCTATTTATATATAGGCTCTCTTTGCGAAGTTAACGCGCAAAGGAAGGTTGGTTCTGCTTCTGAGCGTGGAAAACCGCTTGTATCGATAGACCATCCTTTCAAGATGGCTGCAAGCTCCCTGCTCCTTTTTAGCTTATGCATTGGCCTCCAAATTTTCTCCGGCTTTGCTGATAAACGTAAGTGCTCTCATGATCTCACCTTGGGCTTCCTTTCTTTCTTCTTCGTAAATGAAGAAGTGTAACGAAGAAGTCCACACGAGAACGAGATTGACCCACATGGATACTCCCGCACAATTTCTGCTTTTAGTTCCCCTCCTTGTTCTTCTACGTATCTGTAACTAATGTTTTTCAAAAGTGGCATGTTTTGGGAAACCGATTGCTTTCATACAAGGGCAGAGGTTGATTTCAAGGAACTATAGACCCACCCCGAAAGGATGCACTTCATGCATCATAACTGGTGAGTTTCTTGTTCTTTTTTTCTAGTGTTCTTGAACATCGATTGTGGAGCAATGGGTACGCGCAATGACAGGCAGGGAATGAAATGGGTCGGCGACGGCAGTTATATTATTGCAGGGAGTGCTTTCCCTGCCGTAGTGCAAAATAATATTGATTTATACGGACAAGAGCTCAACAGCCTCCGATGCTTTCCCTCCCAAAAGAAAAGCTGCTACGTGATCCCAGGCGTGAACAGGGGAAGGAAACACATGGTTCAAAGCATCCTTCTTCTACGGCAACTACGATGGAAAATCATCGCCGCCATCCTTCGATCTTCAATTTGATGGCAACCATTGGGCCACCGTGACAACTGCATCCTGCCAAGGCCAGTACTTTGAAGTGATATATGCACCCAAAAGAGAAAACATCAGCGTCTGTGTTGCTCGGACATCGCCCGACCAGGTTCCCTTCATCTCAGCTCTTGAAATTAGGGAATTTGAGCCAGGCATGTACGAGACGAACGGCGCCGAAGACTTTCTTCTAACGTGGAGGAGGAAAGCCTTTGGATCGAAAGTCTTTGTTAGGTAAGAGGAAAAGTAAGACTTTCAACTGTTTTACTACCTTTTCTTTGTCAACCTTACACAAAAAGATTGCTAGTATTTTGATTATCCGCTACACAATTTTTTGTTTATACACCGAGCAGTGCATATAATCAGTTCTGTGTACATAAGCTGAAATTAAAAGTTTTGAAAAAGTCTTTTCATACTTCTTAATTTCCGCTTCATAATATTTAAGGTTTTGAAGCAAAAAAAAAAAAAAAGTTATCAGAATTGGCCTGAATTAGCTCGATTAAAGGTAACGCGTTTTTTAAATAGCCTCAAAACTTTATTTTTTAGCGAGTTTCTTATATTTGTTTCATGTCTCGTATGAACAACTTCTGATGTTTTTGCCAATTCACAGCCAATTCTGCTGAATCAATGAATCGGCTGATTCTTTAAATCGGCAGACTGAAGGATTCCGTTTGCAAACCGATTTTCACAACATAGGACTAAACTACTTTATTAACATCATAACTAGAAAATACATTTTACCTTCGATGTCATATAGATACGGTTTCTACGATTGTCTACTTGGATGTTATAATTCGTACATAATTAAAATTCTAATGTTTGTGCAGCTAAAACTGGTAAATTATCTTATGGTACAAATTACATATATATATATATATATATATATATATATATTATATAGGTGATGTACAACCTCAGCCTACCATCCATACGAACTACCTGCAATATTTAACATTGAAAAAGAAAAGCAGACTGGTGGATGCCCGACGCCCTGCCTTGTGAGATGGCCGAGGAAGTGGAAGCGCCTTCCCCGGAGTCTATTGCCTTTGCTCTGTTGTGCCCTGTGCATTCTCCGGTTTTGTGTTGTGCTCGGTTCCTAAAATGCGTTGACTCTCGGTTGTTTGATTGGCAGGTACCCTGATGATTCTTATGATCGTTATTGGCATCCAAGTGGTGAGATCGACGGCACAGTGACCGTGGCGAGAGATAACATGAACTTCATCAAAAACTTCACGAATATTCCAGGATTGGCATTAGCCCACGCCATAACTCCAGCGTCGAGCAATGCGACGACTCTGACAGTCCCATCGTCGGAGACGGATTTGGAAGATGATACATATTACTACACTTTCTATTTCTCCGAAGTGTTAGAGGCAGCTTACCAAAATGAGAGCAGGTCTTTCGATTTCCTTCTTGATGGCGAAAAGCTTAACGACTACGGTCCTATAATCCCTCCTTATCAGTCATCTGTGTTGTCTCACTACAATCACGATGGTCGGCGCCTGACTGCTGGATCAAACATTTCCTTGGTCAATACACCAGATGCATCCCTTCCTCCTATCCTCAATGCCATGGAGCTTTTTAAACTCAAGACAGGACTTGCTGACGGAACTAGCAGAAATGATCGTATCTCTCTCTCTCTCTCTCTCTCTCTCTCGCACACATAAGGAACTAGTGCACACTTTATGAATCAATTTCCTGTACTTAGTTTATGGTTCGCATTCATATAGATACCAGGGCTGGCATTAGTGGACGCTAGAACACCAGCAGCGAAGACTACGACGACTCTCACAGTCTCGTCTTCCGAGCTTCAATTGAAAGATGATCTCTATTACTATGCTTTCTACTTTTCTAGGAAAACGCAACAAATAATAATAATAATAATAATAATAATAATTTTCTATATTTGTGAAATTAATGTGGTCCTTTTTACCATTTCTTTTCACTAGAAATTTGAATAAAATGTTCAGTTTAACTGACAACATGATTTGCAGTGAACGCGTTGAAGGTGTTGCAGGGTCAATATCAACAGCTTCAATCATGGGCAGGTGATCCATGCCTTCCTGCAGGGTCCACTTGGGATTGGCTCAACTGCAATGCTGACGATTCACCTAGCGTTACTGAACTGTGAGTAGGATACAAATTTATGAGTTTCCTCTTAGAACATTAATAATAATAAGAACATACATTATGTTCTTAAAAGACAAGTTCAAAATCAACATGTTTTTTATTACAAAAAAAAAAAAACATGTGTTTGAAACGTGTGTAAAGAAAAATGTTTTAAAACCCCAATGGTGTGTTTGCCGAACAGCTTATTCGTTATATTCTGATCTTGAGCTTCAAGCAGGAGAATAGATGAAAATGTTGGTTAATAATTTAGATTTATTGTTATAGGAAATCCTATTTTTTTTTAAAAAAAAAACCCTCTTTTATATGTCCAAATAGATCAGCCGAAAAAACATTACTTTTTAAAAAAACTCAAAATAAAAAAAAGGCCAAAAACATGTTTCGTGTTCTTTTGGCATTCCTTCCACATTTTTCATTTCTACATTTTATTCTTACATTTTTTACATTTATTTTTACGATTTATTTTTTTTTTAAACTGGTAGAGGTTTTCAATTTTGTGATATTGTACCTATGAAAAATCCAGTCATTCATTTAAATTGCAAAATCTGTTTCCTTCTCACAGCAAGACTAATACTTTGATCCTAAGGCATCTTTTGAGTATGTTGCCCCTCTTTTGCTTTGTAGTCACCTTAGCGGGTTGAGCTTGATCGGTACCCTTCCAGACTTCAGTGGCCTGACTGTGCTTGAGATAATGTGAGTAAAACACAGTCATGCTTCGGTTTCCACTTATATATATATATATATGTATGTACGGAGTTTCACTAAATGCCATTTGATTTTGCAGTGATCTGAGTAACAACAGCTTGAACGGTCAGATCCCAGAGTTCTTAGGGAGATTTCCTTTCTTGAAAGAGATGTAAGTTTATAGGCAGAAGAAGGCTAAATACATGAAAGCCAGTTCACATGAAACCAAGTTTTCTGTTTTGTCAGTTTGAGTCCAAACACTTTTTACTACAGAATTAAGCTTGATTGCTTGCTGGAAAGCTATGCTGTCACCCATGTGTTTTCTTTTAATTGTAATGAAGCTCCCCCCTTCCTTTACCCCATTAGCTCCAAAGCTGGTGGGGCCCAACAGAGGAAGGCGGACCAAATGTTCCTCGATTAAATACTGCCCCTCCTTAAAAAAGTTCGAGTAGTTTCAAAGCACGAATCATATTGAAATACTGTCTCCACTTTCTCTAGGTTATAAGGCTTACTTTCACTGCCTTGACGCGCTGCCTACATCAGACTTTTACTTGTGTATCATTGGCCCCTCTAGCATAAAGAGTTTATGCTTTAGAGATTTAAAATAAAGACCGACCACCTACCAGCCCCTATGCTGAAAGAACTCCTTACGTTAATATGTCACCGGCAGAACTCCACATGAAGGTAAGTCTAGAACCTCTAGAGGAAGTGATACCGTGCCGGTCGACCTGATAATTTATGGTGGCGTTTGGTATTTGTTCTATGCTACTCCAAGAATGCCGTGTTTCTGGAAAGAGGAGATGCTCACCAAACATTGGCATAAGTCGTCGAGGCCAAAGTGTTCTTCTGTCTTCAAAGAATGTAAAAAAAAAAAAATTCTTAATTATAACACCACTACCCCTGGAATGTGTAGCCGAACTCTTTTTATAGCTGCAACTTACATTGCTAGTGTAACACTGCTGGGAGTAGGGTCCCCACCTTTTATTGATTATCAAAGAATAAAGAACTGTATCTCACATTTCAAATAGGTTTGGCTAGTGACAAGCTCATTTTGGCCTAACGCAGTAAGTAAATAGGCTGAACAGAACCTAGTAAGCCGATTATGAATTATCTACTTGTCTCATTTAAGCTTTAAAGTCAAGTTCATCAGTTAAAGAGAAGTAATGTTTATGAATAGTTTCCGTGTTTGTGATTCAAGCACTTCATCCTCTATTGCCATACAAACCGACCATTAAATTTTATTTCTTTTATCAATTTGTCTATCACCTATACTTTTTGCTACAATCCTAAGCCCACCCATTTTGATTTATGAGCCAAATGAGAACTTGTGACCTAAAGCTCAAGACAGAGACGTAGACGATGAGTTTCAGCTCCAGCTAATTAGGTGAGGCTATGATCAATATCTTGGAAGCCTACTCAGGAATGCAATCTTTGTAACATAGACGAACTGTGACTGCTTAAACTAGTACTTGAGTTGAAGCTATCAAATGAATCAGGCACTATGACCAAATATGTGTTCTTCGGTTCTGCTTGTTTCTCAAGGCACTCTATGCATCCTTAATAAAGTGACCATCTTTCTTGCAGAAATCTATTATTTTTCTGACAGGGAATGAGGATATGGTCAATATGGAGTTGTTTCCTTAAAAAGAAGGGTCACCATGTTTTTATTAATTACTTGTTTAGAAATTGCAATGTACTGAATATTTTGCTTCTTTATCTGAATGCACTCGTGAAGTATGAATCTGCAACTATGGTTAATCTCCATTGAGCCATTATTATGTTGGAATTTCCATTGTTCGTTTGCAGGAACCTAGCAGACAACAAATTCACCGGATCCCTACCGGCATCGTTGGCAGGCAGAAAAATAAAACTAAAGTAAGGACTGTACAAAGGAAGCAATGCACCTTTGTGAGCATATCCGGTATATGTGTGTGCGAGAGAGAGAGAGAGAGAGAGAGGCAAGCATAGAGAGTTTGGATAACTTCTCCGGGGCGTCAAAGAGGCCATGAGAATGAACAAATTAAAAATATGATATTTGCAACCAGTTGATCGTGCTTCGTCCATTGCATGGTTTAAATGTCCTTAATTATCTTTGTTTTCAGTACAGGGGGAAACAACTTCAATGAATCCAGGCGAAGCCCAAACAAGCCAAGTCCACCCACAAGAGAAGGCAGAAGAAGTGTGAAGCCGATCGTAATTGGAGTATCAGTCGGCTCAGCTGTCTTACTTCTATTGCTAGTTGGTTATATTGTTTATGCATGCCTTCGAGGCCAACGTCCTGAGCAATCACCTACTAATGTTGTGGTTGTGAATAATATAGGCAAGTAATTTTATTCCTGAATGTGCCTCAATATTGTCCATTTAAATTCATGGCTATATAACTACCAAGAGTTTCCAGCTCCCTCTAGCATATAGGCCAAGCCACTTCCCCTTGAAAGGCTGAAAGAGCCCTCCTACTTTAGAAATCAGAACGTTTCTGGTTACTCAAAACCTTTTTGAGCATTTGTACGTGTTATGTTGATAATTGCCTAGCCAGATCTAATTTTTTGGTTATGCTTTATCAACAGAAAATTGACACATAGATCATAGCTGCAGAAGGTCCATGTGTGTATCTAACACATTTTCACATCTTCTTTTAGAACAAAAAAGAAAAGTATTTTAGAACTACTGCATATATACACAGACTCAAAAGCGGCTGGCATACGCGCAACATGCAATGGCCATTAGGAGGACAGTCATTGTCTAGTTCTCATGGGCATCATATCCTTAAGTTGAAGCAAGTAATATCTCTTGGGGTTGGGAAGGTGAATTCGAAGTGTTCTATAGCTGTTTGCATCTAGCTGCATGGATTTCATTTAATCTTTGAAATTGGAAAAAAAAATACTACTGCATGTTTGAAACGACAAGGAAAGGAAGTATGTCTACTCCTAAACAAATAGGCATTCAAATTCAGTTGTTTGCATTATGTTTCGTTGTGAAATTAGATGGAATGGAAACCGTTAACTCTGCAATGGCTCAAAAAACAATTTGGCAACACATGGAAACGACACATCACAGACTGAAGGCTTAATTCATTAAGAATTTTTTATGTGAAATTGTAGAGAATCAGACGAAGCAACAGACTGGATGGATGCAGCTAGTGCCTAACCATGGATTCACCCATGAAGAGATTGTGAAGATCACATGTAACTTTGAAACCATTATTGCTGAAGGAGGATCAGCTTCTGTTTACTATGGGTGCCTTAATAGTGGCAAAAAAGTTGCAGTCAAAGTATTGAAAGATTTGCACCAACGAGGACCTAAAGAATTTGTTGCAGAGGTTAGAGTGGAGTTATCCTTTATTGTTTTAATTATTTATGCTTGTTTTATTTCCATTAAAATATGAGGAGCTCAAGTTTACCGTGTGCAACATTTCAGGTCAAGTTGTTAGCAACAGTGCATCACAAAAACCTTGTCCCATTTGTTGGATATTGTGATGAAGGAATGAACATGATTGTGCTCTACGAGTACATGCAGAATGGAAGCTTAAGAGGCCTCTTATCAGGTACAGACATAGCTAAATTTCATTTTCTATATTATATCATCAATTTAGCATAATAAATAAATCATGTAAACAAGGTATGCAAGGCCCTGCCCTTTGGTTTCAGTAGTCTTAACGTCTTTATCATCCATTAGCCAATGCTTATATAGCTTGTTCATGAGATTCAGGTTTGGAGTATCTACACTCAGGTTGCCAACCAGCCATCATTCATAGAGATGTAAAGACTACAAACATCCTTCTTAATGAACGACTAGAAGCCAAGCTAGCAGATTTTGGGATTTCTAGGGCTGATGAGAAGACTCAAACATCAACCGGGATTGCTGGCACCCCTGGATACATTGATCCGGAGTATGTTTTTTCTGTTAAACTATTACACCTTTTCTAAATATTCACGCGCTCTTATGGCCCACGTCATGCCAAGATAGGTTCATCGAGTGCATCATGTTGGCAAGGCCAACTATTGTGATTTTTGGCTCCATGTGACTTGATGCTTGGGGTAAGGAATATAGATATATATATATATATATATATATATATATATATATGTGAGTACACACAAACAGATGACATAGGAAAGCGTAGCTGTTGGCTACGTGTGAGCTGCAATTTTGGTTATTACATGCTGCTACATGCTTAATTGACTACCAAATTCTGCAAGTGGATCACAATGAATAAATTATCACATACTCTGCTTCCAACTGAGACCTATATATGAGCTATTGACTTTGTACTAAGAAAGAACCTAAAGTTGCTTGTTATGACTATGCATGGACACCATTATGCACAAGTATATGATTAATGCGTTACTTTCAGATAATCTGTGCATGCATTTTACTCATGTTGCATGTTTCAACTATTTGATTTAGAGAAGTCATTCTATGAATATTTAAAAAATAACTATAAATTAAAATGAGAAGGTATCGTCGAGTTATATTCAGGAAGAAAGTAAAAGAAGCTAAAAAAGCACTAATTGAATAGCATCAAGAGGACAAAATTGCTAAATGGGGCTGCTGATCCTCAAAAATCTAAAACCTAGGAAATTGTAATTGAATATATAGATATTGCATATCCCTAGGTACCCTCTAGAATGTATGTTCTATGGTGTATAACTGGTCATTTGTTGGTAGAATAACCTATTAGATACACGATAAAAGCAAGCCACTAGAACTACTCTTCTACCTTCTAAGAGAAAGGAGTACAATTTTTTTGTTCATGAGATTAACTCTAAGGAAGGTTTATGTGCATCTGTCTCGCAGGTATTCCGAAACAAGCATTCTCACCAAAAAGAGTGATGTTTATAGCTTTGGTATTGTTCTTTTTGAGCTTATTTGCGGCCACCCAGCTAAATTCGGCACCCCCGAGCAGTATTTTCATATTGTTCAATGGGCGACATCAAATATTGTGAGTGGTGAAATAGATAGTATTGTTGACCCGAGGATTAAAGGGCAACATAAAATGAATTCTATGCAAAAGGTTGTAGAGGTAGCAATCGCATGTACTGCACGGAGTTCTGCAAAGAGGCCACACATGTGTAAGATTCTGAATGACTTGGATCAGGCAATGGAGATGGAGATGGAGGCTGGTTCCGAGGAGCTCGAAGTTTCAGCTATAGAAGTTGTGATTACTTCAGAGTCTTCAACTGAAACATCTCATCCTGTGCCCAAATCACCAAGGACATCCATTAGAAAGTCAGAAGCTTAATTTCCCATCAATATCGTAGCAGACAAAAGAAAGCTTCAATGCAACATTAGCTGATCTTTTGCTCCTTGACAATCGAATCACTTAAAACATTTATGGATAGTGATGATGAATAAGCATTTCATGAGTGGATTTAAGTTTGAACTTTCATCCTCCTGTAATAAAGATTGCTCGTGTCTTTTTTATTCATACTTGTCTCCTTTTATTGTCTAACAAACGGAAAGCACTGCACAAAGTGGCCGTACATGCCAGGCTATGCTGCTTAGTCCCTGAAGATTACGGAATTTTTTCAACTATGAAACTACCTTCAATTGGAAGATGAATATTTGATATACTGTTTAGCAAAGAACTATGCCCAATTAGCCAGGCTAATCGGTCTAAAAAACTTCAAGGGATGGTTGACTCATCTAGGAACTAAAAGTTCTTAGTTTTCATAGGTCAGTATTTTTGTGGAGATGAAGGTTGTAATGTGTTCATGGATCTGCACTCAGCGTGTGGGTCTTCTCTAATGGATGCTTGATCAACTACTTAGGTGGCTCCAGTTTTTTTGTTGCAGAACTTCCATAATCTTTATATGATTGCAATAACTTTCTAATTCGGGTTAAAAATTAAATGCAAGTAATTGTTATTGGAATTCTCAAATATAACTAAGCATCAGTTCAAATTCACCATCGGAAGAATCTTATATACATAATTAAAAAAATTCAAGATTGGGATTGGTCTCAGTAATTTGAAGGAGCTCTGACAATGAATCAGAAAACACTTTACATTTGCCTGTGTCGTGTCATATTTGATTAAACATTGTTGTTACACATTTTTGTGAAGGGGAAGTCCAATTAGGTTAAATCATTGAAGAAATCGAGCTTCAATTATCTCCAATGTTTTGGATTGAAAACTTGATAAATGAAATTCGTAATTTTTAGAAAACATTAGAAAATGAAAAAAAAAAATAACTAACAACCTGACTATGTTCTTTCGAATTGGAAAAAACAATTGATTTCAAAAACAGGGGAGGGGGTGGACCGGGCAGATTCATTCTCTACATCTGCCTTCAGCTTCCCTGTGCCGATCTGAGTGAAGACCGGTAACGAGCTACAGATGGGATAAATCATCTGAGCCAAATATTCTGGTAGTGGTGACGGCAAGGAAGTCCGCAAAGAACCAGACCTATCCAGGACTTCTGCAAGCGTCCATGGAGTCCCTATCAACCCTCACTAGTTGAGGGCTGAAGGCGGTGCCGCAAGCATTGTTGTTGGCTCTTACTAGAAGACCGGCGATGGTCAATGGCGTCTGCCAATCCTCGCCGGTTGTCCAACGACGGCTGAATGACTAGCACGGGCCAACGGCCCAACAGCATCAACTGGTGTCCCTCCATCTGTTACTTTTTTTTTTTTTTTGGTCTGTGGTTAGGACTGGACATGGGGTCAGACTGGGCCGTAAATTGTGCCCCTGGCCCAGGCCCAGCCCGACTTTCTCGGTCTGCAGCCCATGACTGGCCCAGTTATATGTAGATATATGTAATTGTAAAATATTTAATATACAGCAGTTTATAGATAGGAAAATTGCATTTTACGTTTTAATTTTGTATAAAAGCCGACCATGATGATAATTTTTCCATATAGGTACCAGATTTAATCCAAATTTCATATGACCGAATCTTGTTTTGCAGCGGTCAAGGTTCATGCAGTACTGAAAAGAAAAAAATTAACTTTTTTGAGAACCTGGAGATAAGCACCAAAAAACCATGTCCATTTATTCATCATCTTAGATAAAAATAATATTTCCAAACTTGGATCCTAGTGTTAAATCATGCAATAATAATTTTTTCAAATGTAAGTAGCAAGTACCAATTCTAAAGTGGTTTTTATCTGGCTGAACCAAAGTGTAATTCTATCAAATACTCTGCACAGACTTGTTTGAATATATTAACTGCCGTGAGTATCTGGCAAGCAATAATGAAATACGGCTAGCACACGATCTAGGTCAGTTGCTCCTCTATTCTATCAAAATATCTCAAAAATAGCAAAAAAGTATTTGCTTGGGAGAAAGCAAAGAAAGACTGAGCGAATAAAAACACATAGAAAAGAGAGAGAGAGAGAAGAAGGTAAAAAAAAAAAACCTCCCCTGGCACAGTTGAGGGCTTGATAAGCGCATTGTGAGAGAAAGAGAGCCAATAAAATGGAAATACATAACAAAATTTGGGGACAAGATGTCCTCTAGATAGAAGAACAAACTGCAAAAATAAAAATAAAAAGAACAAAATATACCAGACAACCACACAATAAATGAGAGAGAGAGAAAGAGAAAGATCATGAGAGAGCTAATAAAATGAGAATTTAATCAAGACAAAAGCAGTGACAAGATGTCCCCAAACATCAAGTAATAAGACTGAAATGTAAAAGCCACAAAGGAAAAATAGCAAAAAAAGTAAGAGCAATAAAAAAACATGTACAAACAGAGTATAAACAATAAACAAGAAGTGGAAGAGGGACTCAATGACGGAGTTACACGTGGAGGTCATTCTGCGACCAATGCGAAGGGCAAGGATGTCTGCCTTGACGATATATCCAATAGAAGAGACACTATCTGTTATGTCCTTAAACATGCGATTGTAACGCTCTTTTCAAACCCACCACCAATAGCAAATGAGCAAAGACAGCCGGTAAAATGCCACCCACTTCTTACTTGAAGTAAGGGTGAAAAGAGAAAGAGCTGCCTCGGGGAGAAGGGAGAGGGGAGTGAATGGAGAAAGGAAGGCCAGACAGCGGCAAGCAATTGACAAAAAAAAAAGGCAAAAAAGACACTAGAGATGTTGATGTGACTAGCAAGAAGGAACCCAACAAAAACCATGGAACAGGGCGAAGGGACAGAAAACCAAAGGACAAGACGGGAGAGTCATGAAATGGTCGGCCCAAAAGTAGCACTATAACACAAGGTAAAGATGCAGTAGATGAAATGGACTAAGAAAGGGCAAGATTTCAGGGCAGATGGGCCTGTTGATGAATGTTGGTAGGGCTGAAAAAATGTTCTTTTCAATGTGTGAAGCAGAACAGACGAGGGTAAAGGTATGCCATGTGTGAGGGGTGAAAATGGTATATTTGGACTAAAAAAAAGAGAAAATAGGCTGGTCAGAGGTGGTCATGTCATAACTAGGAAAGGCAGTACATGTACCGTTAGGTCAAAGATAACCAAAACCCACCAAGAACCGAGGAAGAGTAACAACATCCCACGCACAAGACAATTTGAGGGCTGGCCGCCTCCTCAGAGTAAACACCACCAGAGACAATTAAGACTGGCTAAACTGGCAGCAGGTAGCTTACAAAGACCAGGAGCATGGAGCGAGATGGAATCTATTGCGGACTGGTAAAAGTGGTACCGTATTTTAAATAGTTAGATTATAGTGCGGACTTAAGAGAGCATTGAAAGCTTCCGCAAACAGCTTAAAAATAAAAGGGAAAGCCTTGACGAAGCCCACGAAGCAAAGAGAAGAACGTACCAATAGATCCGATGAAGGAATTAGCCATCCGAGCCCCAGCAACCAAGCTACGAACCCAACCGCGAAAGTTTGGTCCAAATCCAAGCCGCTAGAGGAGACCGAATAAAAAGTCCTAGCTGAACGAATAAAAAACCTTTGCAAGATCGAGCTTAAGAATAAAAGATGGGAAACAAGAGAAATAAATAGAATGGGCGACCTCATTAGCCAAGAATACCACATCATGCATCCGTCTACTAGGGGTAAAGGTAGTCTAAAACGGGCTGGTAAGAAAAAGCATGAAAGGATAGAGACAGGAAGCAAGAAGCCTAGCGATGATTCGAGGTGACATACCCACCTTAAGGGCCCAAGGCTAAGCGCGAGAGAAACCGAAAGAGTGCAAAAATGCTAAGCACAAGCAAAAACGAAAGAGTGCAAAAAAGAAGGGAAAAGACAAGCCAAACCGAAAGAGTGCAAAACAGAAGACTAACGAGTGTAACAGATGTTACAACTTGGAGAAAATCACCTCATGAGTTGCCTTATTTCTGCTATGGAAAGACAACTCTTAGAAGAACGTTGAAGAAAGGAACGTTGAAGAAATGAACGTTGTCTTCTTTCCTTCCTCTCGTTGTTTCCTCTCTTAGCTCTTTAGCCGTTGTAAACTCCAAATAAAGAGTATCACTGCAACGAGCAAAGGCATGTAACAGAAATAAAAAAATTGGTGACTTCTCCGTGGATGTAGGCATTCAAGCCGAACCACGTAAATCTTGCCCCTGTTTTTTCTTCTCTAGCTTGACACACCATTAGATTCAGGATTTTAACATGGTATCAGAGCGCATCTCTACATAAGGCCCTGCTCTTTCTCCTCCTGTTATCATGAACATCCTCTGCTCATACCTATGGCAGAATCCCATGGTAACGAGAGCAGAGATTCATCCAAAATGTCAAAGGATGATCACAGCAATCATACTCTGAAGATCACCTCAACGTTGCTGAATGGAGCAAACTACCTCAGTTGGGCTAGAGCAGCTCGACTCTTCCTCAGCGGCAGATCAAAGATTGGGTACATAAATGGCGACATCAAACAGCCACCCAAGACGGACCCGCAATAGAAAGGATGGGAATCTGAGAACGATCTGGTAATGTCCTGGCTCTTAAACTCTATGGAATCTCATATATCTGATACACTTTTATATCAAGAGACTGCAAAAGAACTATGGGAAACTTCGAAAGATCTTTTTAGTGAACAAAATAATGCTGCTAGAGTCTATCAGATTCAGGTCGAAATTGCTAAGTTAATCCTTGGAGACAAGCCTTTACATATGTACTTGAGCCAAAATCGCAGTTTATGGGAAGAACTAATGCAATATAGACCACCGACCTCAGATCCAGAAATTTACAAACAATATGTTGAGGAAGACAAGGTGTTCAAAATTCTTGCTGGCCTTGGCAGTGACAATGAAGGATTCAGAAGTCAAATTCTTATGACGACTCCCCTTCCTAATTTCAAATGTGTATGTCAAGCTATACAACGAGAACACTCTAGGCGCAAGGTCATGAATCAATTGCCCAATACCCAAACCAGTGAGGAATCATCTGAGAAGATGGCGTATCTTGCTCTCAACGATGCCACCAACTCCAAAAATCAAAATAGCAGCAGCAACTACCAAAGAAACCGGAACAAGATCATGTGCACTCATTGCAAAAAACTTGGTCATATCCGTGAGAAATGCTGGGAATTGGTCGGACGTCCTACTAGGGAGAAGGTACCCACGTTCAAGGAAAGTGATGCAGCAAATTTTGTCACCAAAGGAGATCTGGAAAAATTTTTTCAGCAATTTTCCAAGACTAATTTAGTTTCCTCCCAACCTGTCCACACCAAAGAAGGTATGTCTCATGCTCTTTACACTTTTTCTAATGAATCTCCTTGGATTATTGATTCCGGTGCTACAGATCACATGACGAGTGACTCTCTAAAACTAGCTAATTTAGAAAATGTAAAAAGGGGTCCTGTTTTTACTGCTAATGGAGCCCCTATTTCCGTCAAAGGGATTGGGAAAACTTCTTTGCTTGAGAATAAAGCATGCTCTACAATTTTATATGTGCCCCAAATTTCTGCTAGTTTAATTTCTGTTAGTAAATTAACAAAATCTCACAACTGTCTGGTTACTTTTTCTCCAAAGGAAATGATCTTTCAGGACCTTACAACAAGGAGGGAGATTGGTAGAGGGCGTGAACTCAATGGGCTGTACGTGTTGGATCAGCCAGACTTTAGCCTTCTTACCTACTCCAAGAATGCATCTTTTTCAGAATATCATAAGTGGCACTCACGTTTGGGGCATATTTCAGACCGTACTTTTAAACTTTTGTTTCCTAATGTTCATGTTGGTAATTTTGCTTGCGATGCATGTGAATTTGCTAAGTCAGTTAGATTACCTTTTCATCATACTACTGAACGATCTGCTGAATTCTTTGATTTGGTACATTCCGATGTTTGGGGACCAACCCCGGTAGACTCTTATTTGGGTTATAAATATTATGTGACTTTCATTGATGACAAGTCTCGTGTTACATGGTTATTTTTTCTAAAATTCAAAAGTTCCCATCCTACTTGTGGGATTGCCAATTTCTGAACAGATTACAGTGCCCCAATATCGGATGCCTGGTTTACAAGACTGCAAAAACTGACTTAATTTCCCTTTTTTATTTGTCCTAGACTGGAAATTTTTTTTAGGCAGGAAGAAGCGAGCTCGAATAAAATATTATGGATCTATTTTATTGTGAAAGGTTGATGCAGGAGTTTCATTGTATGCGTCATGGTGGTCCACAAGGATATTTCTATTATAATCTCCCATCAGGCTGTTAGGCTATCTCAGTGTGAAAGAGGTGAAGGACATTTCTGTTACAAAGAACATTGGAGGCTGTTCAAGAATGTGAAAGTATTAATTCATAAAATTCTATAATTCTTTTTCTTGTTTTCTTTGCACCTTTTCCCCTTAGGAGCTAAGCCAGTCGACACTCCATTGGAACTCAACTGCAAACTCACTCATGACGATGGTGAAATTGTGAAAAATGTCCATAGCTTCCAAAAATTAGTTGGCAAGCTAATTTACCTAACTGTCACTCGTCCGGGTATTACTTATGCAGTTAGCCTTATAAGTCAATTCATGCATAAACCGAGATCAACACATGTGGAAGCAACTTGTAGAATAGTAAGGTATCTAAAGGGGTCTCCTGGAAAAGGAATTTTAATGAAAAGAAACAAATCTTTTGATGTCTTTGGATACTCCGATGCAGACTGGGCTGGTAATCCCAATGACAGAAGATCTACATGAGGCTATTGCACATTTGTTGGAGGAAATCTAGTAACATGGAGAAGCAAAAAACAGTCAGTCGTAGCTCGATCAAGCGCAGAGGCAGAGTATAGGGCTATGGCATCTTGCACATGTGAACTGTTGTGGTTGAAATCGTTACTGAAAGACATGCTTGTGGATGTAAGGATTCCCATGAAACTTCTTTGTGACAACATGGCAGCAATTCACATTGGAGCAAATCCAGTTTTTCATGAAAGGACAAAGCATATAGAAGTTGACTGTCACTTTATCAGAGAAAAAATTCAAGACGAGACTATAGAAACTCCATATGTTAACAGTGACAATCAACTTGCAGATATTTTGACGAAGACACTTGGACGAAACAAGCACCAATATATTTCAAACAAGTTGGGACAGATTGACATCTGTGCACCAACTTGAGGGGGAGATTGTTACAACTTGGAGAAAATCACCTCATGAGTTGCCTTATTTCTGCTATGGAAAGACAACTCCTAGAAGAACGTTGAAGAAAGGAACGTTGTCTTCTTTCCTTCCTCTCGTTGTTTCCTCTCTTAGCTCTTTAGCCGTTGTAAACTCCAAATAAAGAGTATCACTGCAACGAGCAAAGGCATGTAACAGAAATAAAAAAATTGGTGACTTCTCCCGTGGATGTAGGCATTCAAGCCGAACCACGTAAATCTTGCCCCTGTTTTTTCTTCTCTAGCTTGACACACCATTAGATTCAGGATTTTAACAACAGAGACCTGCAGCACAGATTGATAGAAAGTGGGGTAGTGTTCAGACAAAGCTCCAAGGATATTTCTCTGGTTATATACACGATCGCCAATCACGAGGAAAGAGAAGTAAGAGTGCCGCTTGTTCTAGAAAGCAGAAAGGTGAAAGAAACAAGTTTGTTGGTCTCCCCAAGAAAAAAGGTGAAGGAAATAAGTATCTAGGTCTTCCCAACATGACTAGCTGATCCTAGAACGTTGTTGTCATCGGATCGAAAACTGTAGGTTTCAAGAAACCCAAAAGATGTCTTAGCAGGAACCAGCCGTGGTCGAATGCAGGAAGTAACTATCACAAAGAAGCGTCCAAACAGAAATGCAAGAAGGCTTGCTGTTTTTCCAAATCAAAGTGGGTCTCAGCGATGATACGTATTATCACAAAGAAGCAGATTCTTGGGTGCTTTTGCTAAAATATGTGTTGCCCATCATTTATTTTTAACGAATTAAGGTGATCATAAACTCTCATTGCCTTCACGTTGGATAAGATTAAGAACAGCATTCCAAACTTTGCTTCTTCTTAATCAATCATGCATCTTCTAGGCATTTTTTGATTTATTGCCACAATTAAATGTCAATCCACACTCAGAATTAAAGGCCTCCATTACATGGTAGGAAGTATTGAGTTTAGCACTCTCTTGCCTCATTGCTGCAAATTCCATGATCAGGGCCGAATATACATGCCTAAAACGAGCACTTATACTTTAAAAAGAACCTTTGAATGTCTTCATAGATAATTTACATTTTCTTTCATAGATCATGACGACTACCTTCAATTGCAAAATCATGGAAACTTCATCTTTCATGCTTCGTTATTCTCTCCTGACTCTGAGTTCTCTGCACGATCAGAAATCCTGCTGCTTTTCAGTGTATAGAAATTATAGTCCATTGGTGGAAAGTTAGAAACAACAAACAGCCCAATGGTTTTAAATAAGAATTAAGATTTGAAAATGAGGACAACGGAGAAGATTCCTTGCATATTTTCTCTAGTCAAATATTTGAATATAAACTTTAGAAGTATATATATATATATATATATATATATATATATATATATATATATATATATATATATATATATATATATATATATATATTCAAAGAGAGAGAAGAAAATTGGTAACTATGAGACCCTCATATGCAATTATGTAGCTGTCGATTTTAGAGAGATTAGATGGTGAAAAGAAGTTTAAAACATGGAAACCTAAATGTATTTATTTTCAAGAGGTTGAAATACCTCCCAAGGAGGCCACAAGCTGTCTCGTTTAAGGAAACTCATACTTTTACTCATTTGAAGGATATTTTGAACTTTCTAAAATACAATTAGGTTGTCTTTTTCTTTTCGACTTAATTTCCACCATCTGATCTCATTAAAAATTAATGGCTAGAGAATTTGTACCAAGTTTAGCATATTAGAGTCTCATTCATCCAGAACAAGTTATTAGGTTGCTTCCCTTAAGAGGCATTTTGATAACTGTCTTGTTATTGGTGTTTTCCATCCACTGTTTGATGATTTTCAAACACCTTTCTAAGGCATATACCCCCTTGCGGTTGGGGAGATGGGAAGGCACTGAGCCATCTACCCCCATAACATGCAAGTCGGTCTCATAGCCATCCCTCGATTTTCATTGACAATGCAAATCAGGTCCCCATGGGTGTTTCTGGTCCAAAGGATCCACTCCTGCGTACGACCTCTATGTAGTTATATTCTTAGCTATAAATACTTCTAATTTTAAGTTTCCATAAAACCGCAGTACCCATATACATATAGGCACCAATTGAGAAAGATATAGTTACCTGCATCCAGATGTGCTTGTATTTCTGCCCTCCTCATCTTGTTCTTTTTTATCAGATAAACAATGAGTACGATAATAACAGCAACAACGAATCCACCAGGTATGAGGGAGAACAGATAAATCAGTCCACCATATTTTCCCTTTGCGCGCACCTTTACTTTTACCCTTTCATCAGATGGAACGTCATTTACGTCACTATTTGAACTTGGAGCAGGATTAGGATTATCATTTGGCCTGCATGTAGCATTAAGTCCATCAAGAAAATAAGCACCAATTTGCCTAGAGACTAAACTCGGTTTCTACTTCACTTGACACCCTAAACACATGGAAGACAGCGACAGTGGCTAGCGTGATTTTATGGCCTCCACATTCTTTATTTGTGGCATCTCAAATTTAAAGCCAACACACATGTTCAAACTGATATATATATATATATATTACTCTATCTTCCCAACCCAACCATTTAACTAGGATCATTTGATCTAACATGATGAATGGTTAAGTGAAAAACAAATAGAAAAATGTGATAGACATTTTTGTCATCTAATATTAATTCATATATTTTTCTTTTTTTTTTCTCTCATCAGTCTGAAGCAATGGACAGCTCTGGTGGGACATGCACCTCGTCGTACAAAAAGTTGATTCAATGGACGTCGGATGGACTTTGCACCATATTATTTTGGCTTCAAGATTGAAGCGACCATCGAGGAAGTCATACCAGCCTTGGCGTTTAAGTCATTATGGGCCAAACTGAATATCACATCGTAGTTGCCCATTGCACAAATTATGCCTAGAAGCGCTTTTCTTTAAGTTGAATTGATAAATGTGCTTATCAAATTCCATTTATTAAAAAAAATATGATTGAGTCAATTACTTTTTAGACGTTACCCTTTTTTTCCAGGAGAATGTCCATTAACAACTTTAGATCATGCAGAAAAATTGATAGTGGAAGCTTTTCACCAAATTCATCTGATCTAAAATATTTAGTAACTAAAGCGTCCGTTCAAAAGTTTTTTTCTTTTATGTTCCCTAATAAACATGAAAATCATCAAAATGCCGACAAAAGACGAAAGGCAAGCCAAGCTCGAGTAAGAAGGAGCTCAATCCTTAATTCCCTTAGACGACAAAGACGAAAAGCAATCCCAGCTCCAGGAAGAAGGAGCTCACTCCTTAATTCCTTTGCTTGGGCGACAAATAAGAAAATCAGGCCTAAGCAACCAACAGTTGAAGGAAGAAGGAGCTCACTCCTTATTTCCCTTGCTTGCAGGGGCGGATTCCATGAGGCGTATGATCCATGGAGTATCTTAATTTAATGGTTGGACTTAAAAGGACTTGAGTTTAGGTCAGTCCCACGAGATTCGGGTCATTGCCCTACGGCCTACCACTCTTCAAAACAAAAACTGAATGACTTTTGTGTATTTAATGTTTTACAAAAAAAAAAAAAAAAAATCTGCTTCCGCTTTTGTTTGGTTGAGCAACCAAAAAAAAAAAAAAGTAAACGAAGCTTAAGAGAGAGAGAGCCAAAAGTAATGAAAGAAAAGAAAGGGAGGGAGGGAAGAGTTGGTGCTACATACGTGCTTAGTACTTGTATAGCAGAAATGAAGGGGATGCGTCGAGTGCTGTCCGGGGCAAGGCAAACACTGACCGTGTTCGCCACAGCCTGATAGGTGAGCGTGTACCACACAAGCTCCGCCGAAGTCTGAACGCTTGTCCAACCACCGCTACCGATTTGGAGCAGAAAGGTAGGTGGCAATGCCAAGCTATCGTAATCACCATACTGGAAGAAGGCAACGACTTTGATTGCTGCCCCCTGAGTCACCCCAGGGATTCTGTAGCAATTCATGCTTCCGTAAGGGAAGTAACGGACGGTGGACAGGAATGGAGCACGTGGGCTCGTAAACTGAACCGATGCAGTGGATCCAGATCCAATGAACTGGTAATCCCCCACCCAGTGATTCCCATCAGGATCAGTGAAGGAAGCAGTCGCCCCACATGCTATGTTGAGTGCCTGAACCCCTGAATAACGAGAATCCAAAACGAACGAGAGTGGGCAGGATCATTAATGAAACGATTACCCAATTAAGTGAACAAAAGAATGGCCACCGGCGATCAAAATGAGCCTGAATCGCCAGATTCAGATCAAACCATACGCTAGTTTTGATTCGATATACCGGTCCTAGTCTCTTTCTCTCCCTCTTTTTTTTTTGGTTTAAAAACCAAGTATATATGGTTTTATACATTGATCCATTCGATAGAATGGCAATCTTGATTTGCTTCAGCCAATTCTTTGAACTTTTCTCCTGACGGTGTGTTTGGTTCACTGCAAATCAGAGATTCGCGGTCATAGATTTAAGGTCGGAAACCCCCACCTCAACCTCCCAACTCGATCTTAAGCTATGGTTTTTAACGTATAACAGATTTAAGATCTACATTACAGAGATCTTCAATTTGTTTAAGTTGAATCAGATCTAAGAACCAAGGCTTTCAAACGCAACCTGATGGAATCCATTTAAGAATCAATCGATTTTAACAATATTGCTGAACATCTAACAAATTAATGATGTCATGTAAAATCCCCGCCAGGTTCTGCATACATATTCTAAGTTTGACTTAAGGAGCCTTATAACTTTGTTAAAGCATGGTAGATTATGTGTTCAACTTTTGAGATAAACTATCAAAGAAGTGCCTGTCAATAGGAAAGGTTATCCCTCTTAATCAAAATTGCCTCTGTGAAAAAGAGAAAGGAAAAAAAACGATAAGAGATAATTTGAATAAGAAAGTTAATTTTATAAATTGCTCCTCCACTTCAATGTTTTCCACTCAGACATTTTTTTATTGTTTCTCGAACGTTGATTCACAATTTTGTAACGGTCATGAAAACTTGAACAGTGATTTGTTTTGCCTAATCTGTTATGTGTTTTATAGCTTGCATTTGATAGCCTCGGATCTTCAATCAAAAGCTGCATTAAAAAGTGCTTTCATAGCAAGCTACATGCTAAAAACCATGGACTTAAGATGAGATGGGATATCCAACCTTAAATCCATGGATTTGAGATCCTAGCGATCTCATATCACACAAATTCTTAATCAAGTTGTCTGCACTTTTCAAGATTTCAAATTCCATGCTTATTTATTTATTTTATTTTTTGGAATCCAATAATTAGTGATTCGGACAAGGACTAAAAAAGTGTTATTATTTATGAAAACGTCATTCAATACAAAACAATGTTACTGCATTGAGTGTCATGCAAGAGAATAAACCTAAGCAATTTATTTTTAAAATACACGAAATGAAATAAGAGATCTAGCTAGGAGGATGGGAGGGAAACTAAAAGCTGTCAAAATGTCAATGCGAAGACCCTAGGTCGAGTCCCACACGTCATTTTGTTGTTTGAGCTTTCTCATTGTGTTGTCCTTGTAAAGCTTGATGCTCGCTGCTCACCTCAATTAAGAGGGAAAAGAATTATCTAGTTACGATTTGAGCCATAGAATGGGTGAGTCTATCCTAAGGATGGGGACTGCAATTCCGGCGTTAAAAAAATTTTCTTGGCAGGCTGAAATTATATTTTATAAAATTACTACAAGGGTGCCCTAAACTATAACGTTTTCATTTCAAAAAGTGAGTTGGGGTTGGGTACGAACTGAAAAAATCAGTGTGGCCAAGGTGAGCCCAAGTTATAATGATTATATGGACCTTTGGATAATTTTCCATTTATGTTTTAGGAAAAACTAAGAAAAAGGGGGGGAAAAAAAGAGAGAGAAGAAGATCCTCTAACATGACTCGCAAGGGGAAGAGAAGACATACCTTGAGAAGACACAACCATCTTAAGCGTGAGAATTAGGAGGGAGAGAAAGTGAAATGGATTCCCCATCGACACTAATTAAGAAGCTTGAAAAAAGGACTGGAAGTCTGAATGAACCTCCCAATCTGTTTGTTTTTATAGTAGAATTTTTAGACGACGTCTCTAACTAGGGTAGGCTTAGGAAGCAAATGGGAAGCCAATTAATTAGTACTAAGTCAGAATTGTCGAAGATGAAGATGATTGCGTCCACGCGAACGATGAAAGGGTCATCTTGGAAAATGTCAAAACTTTCAAGATCAGACGCCCAGCACGTCTTAAATTTCAAGACCATAAAAAATCGTGTTGATACCATCGTGCTGCCCGTGCATCCCTAACCAAGCCACTTTCTAACACAAACATATATATATATATATATATATATATATATATATATATATATATATATATATATATATATATATATATATATATAAAATTTTGGCTACCCAGAATTACTATTTCGTAAGTAGATAGATGGCTGACAAAAACAAAGAAAAAAACGTTTGAACTAATACAAAATAATGAAAATACCTGTCACTTGTGTCTCTTAATCGTCCATGATGTATGATTGGACGGTTTTAATTGGATGACTGAGTAACTCTGAAAAGATATATATATATTATATATAAGTGATGTGTTTAATCAAATCCGACCGATGCAATACATCGGACAGTTGTGAGTAGACCAAGGGTGCAATAGCGTGATGATTCCACTTCAAGAGAGAGAGAAGTGGGGGGATCCTAGTTTAGAGAGAAATCCTCTGGTCTCTCACCCACCACTCAATTGTATGTTTAATCACATCTACCCGATGCATTGCATCATAGGAACATGACTAGATCAAGCCAAGATGATCCGGTTTTAATGGTTAGGAGCGTATATATATTTCAAAAAACTTGCAAGGGTCAATTACAAGTTATTATTTGAGAAAAATGTTACTATTACCGTAATTTCCTCTCTACGTCAAAACTCTTCTCTCCTTGGATAGTGACTGACTTTATGTGCACCGGGGTGGTGTACGCAGCATGTATGCACCAGAAAAAAAAAAGGTGGGAATAGGGGTATTTTGGAGACTTTTTTCAAAAGAATGTTCTTTTAAAATTTTTAACTCTTTTACTTTGATTTTTATCCTATAGGGAACTCCCATTTTTATTGACTGAGATTATTCTGACTATTATATAGTCCGGTGGTGCATCTAACCAGCTTCGCATGCATCCACCGTTGATGGTCTCCTCTTGTGTAACAGCTTCGACAGCGAAACAGTGGCAGCAAACGACGTTGAACACGTCTACAACCGTGGGCGATTGGTTTGAAAGCCAGAATCCACTCTCCTTCGCCATTAAAAATGTATACAATTGTGTCAAGCATCATGCATTTGCTGAAAGAAACGTACGTTTTTTGCAGCAAGGGGAGGGACGGCTCAAGCAGTTGGCAGTTGCCGCGACTTTGACCTTGACCGGATCAAAAAAAGAAAATCCCATCAAAAGTAAAGTAACGAAGTCCTCTCCTTCTGATGGCTCTCTCTCTCTCTCTCTCTCTCTCTCTCTCTCTCTCTCTCTCTCTCTCTCTCTCTGGTGTGACAGATAGGAAAGTCTCGATCTCTCTCTCTCTCTCTCTCTCTCTCGCTCTCGATCTCTCTCTTTCTCTCCCACGTCTCTCTCTCTCTCTCTCGGTTTTTCGAGTTTTCTGCTCTCAAGAGAACGACGTAAACAAGGGCACATCTCAGAACGGAAACAACGGTAGCAACGCCCAAGAAGAGCCCGACGGCAATCAGCGGCCGGCATTTCTGTTCAGGTCCTCTGGCAAATTTTGTTCATCTCCGTTGCCATCGTCGTAGCAGCTCTCAACCGCCTGAATCGTCGCCGGAGGTTGAGTCCCTCTGGCTATTCCTCCCANTGCTGAAAGAGAAACTTGTGTAGGAGTTGCGGATTCTGAGAGATGCCAAGTCACAGTTCGTTGGTGCCAGAGAGGTGAGCTGCCCACCACCTGTTTGTTGTTTCGCCTGTGAGGCACAGGCCCTTTTTGTGGGTAGCTTAGCCCTTGCACGGCAGCACGTGGCAGGGGTCATGGCAGCCCTTCCTCTTCCCCCGCCTTTAAGACCGCCCCCGGGGGATTGGGGTGGGGGTCCTAGTCTTTGTGGTATCCGACCGAGCAACCCCCTCCCTCTTAACCGCTTGTTCTGTCGCGCGGCGATCTGCTTCCTTTGCTCGCCTGAGGGGATCCGTCAGGCCAGGGCATTGTCTTTCAGCTGGCAGTCTATTATCTTCAATTGCGTTTTTGCTGGCTCACTTCAGTTGAGAGACACTCGCGGACTCCTCCAGGCTTTCCTCCCGCCCGCGCGGTGTTGTTTTCTCCTTTTGCAGATGGGTGACTGTTCCTTGCGGCCGCGGCCCCTCAAGGTGGTCTCCGTGGGTAGGCCAGCCCCCTCAGCTTGGTGTGTCCCTTCTTCTCGGCGTGCTTCCAGGCTTCGTCACCTCATTCGGGCTGTCGCTTCTATCCGTGTCAGATGGGGCTAGTGGTGGTGCCAGAGGTGCGCTTCCTTGAACGGCCGCCGGGCCATCAGGTGTTCCCGATGTCGTTTCCCTGCTCGTCAGAACGATCGTCGCCTTTTTGCTCAGCGGCACGGTTTTGCAGCGGTCACTTCTTCCTTCTGGGTCCAGGTTCCCATGCCAGCTGTTCGGCAGTCACCCTCATCGGATGAGAACTATATGTTCTTTGGTTCTTTCAGGCTTCCTTGGCCGGGGCCTGCTTGTCCTGGTGCGCGGGGCCCACCTTTTTCAGTACAGGTTCCGCATATCTTTAGCGCCGGTGATCCGCCGCACCAGTGCCCTTCGGCGCCTTCGCAGCTTCCGCCCTTGCTCCCCTCACCGCGGACGCCAGCCTCTCCTCAGCGTAGGAGTCTAGCCTGCTCTTTGCCGCGCTCCCCTGAGGTACCCTGCTTGCCTTTTCCTTTTGCTGCTTTGCGAGCTGGGCCTTCA
>JAANDH010000889.1:0-117456 GCA_011799765.1 Nymphaea thermarum
AAACATCCGGCTTCTACCATCTCCTAGCTAACCACCCAAAACCACTCCCCACAAAAACCCTGTCCATGATAATACACCATTAACGCCCCTCCAAGATAAAACCTTCAAAACCAGATGATAACAGAATGGGATTCAGAGAAGCGGGATACAGAGGGGGGGAAGAGAGCTGCAAAGACGGTATACCTGCTGTCGGAGAGACAGAGAGTTGAAGAGAGCTGCAAAGACGGCTGCACTGCGAACGCACGAATGAAGGCACGGGGATGAGGGTTTCTTGGCGCGAGGAAGAAGGCTTCGTGTGCTGTTCGTGGGAAGACGGCAACAGGAAGACGCTGCAAGAGGAAGACGAGGCTGCGGGCGAGCGGGCGATAGGAAGACGGTGCGAGAGGAAAACGCTGCAAGCGGCGCGGCTGTGGGGAGGAGAAAGCGAGAGTGCCCTAACGGGCAAATAAATTTTTCCGGAAAAAAATTTCCGGAATCGACCGTAACGGTCGATTATTTTTTTCCGTGTTTGTTAAAACGGAAATTTTTTGAATATTTGAAATTTTTTTCCACTTGAACAGGATATTTCCTGTCAACCAAACGCCCCCTTAGTTATTTTTATGGTTGGATGGTTTTTATTTTTTTTATTTTGAAACATAAAAATTATATTGGTGGCCGCCTGTTATTTAACCACAAGTTTTACCCATTAAATAATACATTGTTTACAATGACTTTTACAATTCTCATACATGAATACTATTAATTGAATAAGATTGCATGTGAAGCATGTCCAATAACGGGGAAACTGAAATATATATATATATATATATAACCATGACTCTAAGATGTCTTTGTCGAATAATTAGAACTGTCCGATCTTTGGATCGGACGGCTCTCAAGCTGTTTGTTTTTTTATTAATTCTTTTAAAATTTTCTCTCTTCCCGGTCAGTCCTTCCTAGTTCCTACCAGCATTTTGGGAGGCTGCCACCGGTGCGTTTCACGACGCCGGCAGCCCTGCCAGGCCTTCATGTCGGCGAATGGTACCCGCAGCAGCGTCCTTCTCTTTCCCAAGTTTTTTTTTTTTCCCATTCAAATAGGAGAGAAAGTTGGGGACAGGGGAGGCGGCCGCAGCGCCATTCCCGATGCTGGTGGGCACGCCGGTGTCTGGGAATGGTGCCGGCGGCCGTCGTGGTTGTGGAGGAGATTGGGGCGGGTTCGGGAAAGGGAGGGAGAGAGGTAAGGGTCGTGAGGAGAGAAACAAGTGATAAAAGATTCAAAGAACATGAATAGCTTGGAACCGTCTGCTGTAGATGGGACGGTTATGTCCATTTTACAAAAAAAATATAAGGTTCATGGGTGATTGATGCACTTCTCTTTCTCTTTATATATATATATATAAAAGAAATTTTCTTGTCGCCGGATGATATTTTCTGTCTAAGGGAGTTTATATGCAAAAGAGGGACGGCCGCCGGTTCGTCTCCATGACTTACAGTTATTGCTAATAATTTCATGTCGGCCCATACGAAGATGCTGATGATTACTGCCGTCATAAATGAACTTGGCAGCTGCCGTTTAACAGGCAGCGCACATGGCGTACGTACCAGACATGTTAGCCCGCCCACCTACTTTCCACGATGAAAGAGGGAAGGGCCGAGTCCAATTTGCTAAATTAATCATCATCTTAATTTTAGTTGTAATCCCATACTAATCCAATCATTAATTAAAAAAAGAAAAAAAAAATCCCTAGCTTGGTTCCTCCTCCGATTCAAATATCTCGCTTCGCCGTAAGATTACTGTATATAAGATCCGAGCTGGAGCTCCAAAGAGCGTAGCAGCATGGTTGGTCGGGTATACTGACTATCAATTAAGTTTTATCATAAGATCTTGTGTATTATGCTTCTAGCTAGGTGGCTGCTATATATTAGCTAATATATGTGGTCTCCCCCAAACAGCTTCAAGCTCTAGGGGAAGGGGGCCAGTAGGATTCTCCGTCTGTTTATAGAGGAGGAAGGGAACTGTTTATATTTTATTTCACGATGAAAGAGTATGATTAAGAATGTGAGTGATGAATTAAATCTCTGGACCCAAACAAAACTTTTTCTTATATAAGGCAGCATCCTTTTCAGCCATGATAAAAGTACGACAAAATGAAGGTGATTTCTCCTTTTTTTTTTTTTTTTTCCCAAGGAGTCTGGTACCGTTGAGCTGCACCAAGCATTCAACTTTGCATTGAAACTCGACTTTAATAGAGTTGCAGAACACACCAGGTCAGGTCACCAGCCTAGAGATTTATAATTCAACCCGGCACAAAGGCGACCCGCCGAATGGTAGAACTATATATATATATATATATCTATATATATATATATATATATATATATTCCATCTTGTCCTTCGGTGCAGGCATCTAAGTTTATATTTTATCTGGTTCGATTTCTACCAGCTCTAAGTCAGATATCTTAACTCAAATTCAATTTCGGCTACGAAAATGCCGATCGAGAAAATTTGAATTATTCTGATTTCATTATAACCTGACTAAATGAAGTTAAAATCTGATCGCTAATTGAATATATTATCTATTTGCATTCGTATTATGAGACACACACACACATATATATATATATATATATATATATATATATATATATATATATATATATATATATATATATATATATATATATATATATATATATATATATATATATATTACAAACACTAGGTTACTCTTATGGTTAGATAATTATTTTTTTATTTTATATCGTCTAAATTATCGGATCATACAAATAGTCGGTTCTTGTAAGTTCTTCTACTATATATATATATATATATATATAAGAAGTTTAACAGCAGCAAACGACATGAAAGCGCTGGAAAAGGAGGCGTCAAGTGCTGTCATTGTCGGGGAAATGAAAGTCCCTCGTTTTCTTCCTCCGGATAAGAACCGCTCGGCGTGGTGGTATCCAATTTGCATTTCTCTTTTTCTCCTTTCGAAAGATACAGGTACGTTCTGTCGCTGATTTCAAAAGAAATCCAAATTTGTTGGTGTTTGCCTGGTGTCGAGGACTTTCCTTTCCATGGGAGTTTCAGCACGCCATCACGCCTCTCTCTTCCGTCCATTCTTGCCCTCTTAAGACATATGGAGTCCAATTAATTAGTTATGAGCCTCAAACTTAACCCCAAAAAATCTAAAATTTAAAACAACTAAATGTTCCACGAACGAGAATCCAGTAGTAGGAGCTCGTCCACCGGAGATTAGAAATGCATAATATGCAAACTTCATATCCATAATTTAGTCACGAGCAACTTAAATCAGTTAGTTATTTTTATGGTTGGATGATTTTTTTTTTCAATTTTAAGAAGCAAAAAAAGTAAATTGGTGGCCGCCAGTTATTTACCAACAATTTTTACCCATGAAATACATTTTTTACAATGGTTTTTAGCAACACAAAATTTAAAAAGCAATCTCGATCATAATGGTAACCGACATGAATACTATTAATTGAATAAGATTTTATGTCAAGCATGTCCAAATATCACAGGAGAAACTGAAAAATATGTACGTATATATATGCTTTGTCGTGTATATATATCGGAAGTGAACCGTGTCCCTAAAGATATTTTTGCCAAATAAACAGTTGATTAGAACGGTTCCATCTTTAGATCGTCCCAATCGGACGGCTCTCAAGCTGTCCGCTTTTTTTTTTTTTTCTTTCTCTCTCCTCGATCGTTCCACCCTTGCTCACTCCCTTCCTCTCTCCTTCCCTCCCAGCAGAAATTTGGGAGGCTGCCGCCGGCGCCATTCCACAATGCCGGCAGCCCGCTGGGTCCGCGGGCCACCGGTGTCAGGGAATGGTGCCCCTGTCAGCCTCCTTCTCTTTCCCAAGTTTTTTTTTTCCACCCACCTTCCATACAAATATGGGAAAAATTTGGGGATAGGAGAGGCGGTCGCCAGGGCCATTATGGAGGAGATTGGAGCAGGTGGGATGGAGGAGGGAGGGAAGGGTAGGGGAGAGATAGAGGAGTAGAAAAAAAAAATAATAAAAAAAAGGGCATCTTGGAACCGTCTGATCTTTAGATCAACGGCTCTGTCCATTTGACAAAATTATTCTGAAATCATGGTTCACTTCTTTATATATATATATATATATACAAAACTAAGCCCGTCTAAAAAAAAAGACATGACCGCCGGTTCGTCCCCATCACTTATCATTTATTGCTAACAACTTCATGTTGGCCATAGGTGAGGTGCCTTCATAAACGGACTTCGCAAATGCCGCTTAAATGCTCCGATTTGGTCTGGATTTGCGTGCAACGTCTTATTGTTATTTTTACAAGTATCACACTGAAGTCCGAAAGATTCGATCCCGTATTCGGAACGTTAATGCTCATTCTAACTTGGACAATCATATGCAACTTAGTCAAACTTAGGTGAGCAAGAGATGAAAAAATTGGATTTCTCCTTCGTCACAATTAGCATAAAATTGATTAATTTGTCCAGACAACTTTCTTTTGTTTTTCGTTTAAGAGCTCAACTTAGTCAAACTTAGGTGAGCAAGAGATGAAAAAACTGGATTTCTCCTTGGTCACAATTAGCATAAAATTAATTAATTTGTCCCGAGATTTTTCTTTTCTTTTCTTCTTTTTTTCTTTTTTGAAGAGCTTGATATTATCGATAGATTGATGAAGAAAGATGAAAGAATTGGTCAGGTGAGACAAAGGAAAAAACGGCATGAAAAGAACACCAAAAAAGAAATAAAAAAAACAAACAAAGAAATGGTCAGCAAGGAGCATTTAATTCTATTGCCCACGGAGGCTAAAACCTTCACTCGTTTTCTCATCTTTCTATGAGACGAGGTCTGTTTTTCCGTATTTTAGGGCAATGTTTTACTATGTTTCAACTTTCTTTTCTAGTGTATGAAATTGATGTTTGGAAAAAAAATGGTAGCCACATATCAGCTCTTATCTTATCCCTTGTGCTTGTCATGTCCATTGTGGCAACCCTCAAAGATAGAAGAAATAAAGCAAGTGAAGCCAAACGGTTGCACTGGACTCTCATGTCAACCATATGAGTGCAGCATTATTGAAATCGGTCTTGGTAATGGAAGAAGCGACGGTGCTGGTTTAGGTGGATTGGTTGTGAATAGACCAAGAAAAGTTAAAAAAAAAAAGAAAAAGAAAAATCTTGTTAACTAAATAAATGCAGAATTTATAAGAATTAGTTAAAACTGGAGTCCACGTTGTGAAATCAAATTGTTTTGCCATGCCACCATGGGCCGGCTCTGCATGAATATCTTTCATTAAGAGAAGTAATTAGTAGACCCAAATGGAGATGAGGTATGTATCCAGCTGGTCATGCGGTCAGGCTGTGACAGTTCCGTCAGCAGTTCAATTCCTGTGGCCAACTCGTGCTAGGCTGTCAGAAAGCTCACACTAATCTGCCGGAGAAGGGACTCTGCCCCTCATCTGGGTGGAGGGTAAGTCCTCCCACTCACCCTGAAACGACGGTATGGCACAATCAGTAGGAATTAGGGGACCTCACTCTGCAGTCTGGGCCCCAACCCTTCCTTTCCGCCAGCACTACCTTGTCCTCATATCATACAATAGTAGTAATCTGTTGTGGACCAACCTGTTAGTGTGGACAGCGTGCCAGAGGCGGCCTGAACCCGAAGCCTTCCCCTGTCTCTATGCATTGAGTGGTGGTCCACCAATCCATGTGTCCCTTCCCACATGAAATGCTTTGTTGGAATCTTAGATTTTTAAGAGAAAAAAAAGAGTTCCTAAAGGTTATAAAGTTTATTCTTGAATAATAAAAAATTATCCTACATCTAAGTACAATAAGGTCATTATAAGGAAAAGATGAAAGAAGAAGAAGAAGAAAAGTTCATTAACTTTTGGACAGCCATGTTTTACTGACGCAGTTTTGGGGTAAAAAGGAAAGAGCGGGGCTTCAGCTCTCAGATAATCCTCTTACTGACATGGGAGGAGTATCTCACTACTTTATGTTTTGGACACACTTACCAAGTTAACATTTTCTCCACGTCTCATGCCGAAGATGAGAGAAAAAGGAAAGGGCAAAGCCTTCACATGAGAATTAAGATCCCACTTTTTTGCTGCAATCTCGAAAACAGGTCTCACTTGTCGACAATTCTCAAGATCACTTTTCTTTGGTAATTAACTTACAAACCCTCCCGTTAAATTTGGTTGATCTATTTGGAGCACGTGAAACTTTAGGGGCTGTTTGGCTAATAGAACAGTGAACCTGCATGGAAAATCAAGGCAGATTTATACATTATGTTTTATGAATCTACGATAAATTTATAAGTAAAAGTACTTTTCAAGTTGTCTGTTGCAGAAATCATGGATTAAAAAGCCTCCATTCATGCTGCTGGGTATAACTGAAAAGAGCTGCATGCTCCTAATACGTACATCTATGATTTCGCAAGCGCTTGCGTGAGGATGACGCGGAAGAAGAGGAGAATCCGGAGAAGGAAGAGAGAGAGACGTGATTCAATTTAACATGGATCATGGTAGCATTTGTTTCTTTTGCTCAATGGTCACATGCCACTCGTCCGTGCTGCAACGTGCGCCACTTGCTTGATCTGTAAGAGACAAAATGAGAGTACGCCGAGACGTTTGAATAATGTGTCTCTCTTACGCTCTTCAATATGATAATGCTCTCGATCTCGATCTCGATCTCGATCCTCCTGAAAGGAAGAAGACAAAACGCCCACCGACTCCATGACAAAAAAAAAAAAAAACATTCCACTGGAAAGTCTTCGAAAAACTCGTTTGTAGCTAAGAGGTGAAGAATGAAGAGTGCTGATTTGCCGACAATTATATATCTATGAAAGCCCAACATTATGATAATAATATACTAGAAAACAGCCGGTCTAGTTAGGCGGCGCGCGTGATACAAGAAGCAAATGAAAAATATTGCAACTGTTTGAATGATTCTACTGTAAAAGCAAGGGCGGGTTGGATGTCATCTTCCACAGAAAAAACGGCATTATGATCTTGTTTAGTACTGTGCGTGGAAAGAACATGTTAACAGGAACAGAAAGATTTTCATAACGAAAAATCTCATGTAAGATATCCTTGAAGACTTCATGGCTACACAATTGCAAATCCTTCAAAGGTTCAGAATAATGGCTTTTGTAAACTCTCAAGTTCAATATGTCACTACAGATTCCAAGTGTGCATGAGATCAGGAGAACCTTTTCTTATACTTGTTGACAAAGTCGTTAACAGATGTTGTTCATGCCTAAGCTTCGCACCATCAATACAAAAATATGATTTGCATCATAGTCCTCTTAAATATACCCACCAACATTAGTGCATAAACAGCTACATTCAGTTGAGTTAGTGTGTACGTAATTGGCTACATACATCAACATTAGTACATACATAATGTCTAAACTAGTCATCCAACTTCTTTATTATTGCTAGAAAGTTATTTAAGAGAACCACAACTGGACTAACAAAATTAGGATGTACATTCTTCATGACATTTTTAGAGGAAAAAAAATATGGCAATTTTTATTGATTTGATTTTTACTTTGACAAATGTTATTTTATCGATTCTTTTGATTAGCCATAAAAAAATTAAGGTTTTAAGGTTAGACATTATTTTCATTATCTAGCTCCAAATAACCAAGTGTTATTTGTTAATTTCCCCCCTTTTTCTCCTGCTTGCTATGGAAACTGGCTGCTAAATACTCCACTTTGATATAGAAACTTGACATTTAGAAGTGTGTACAGTAAGAATACTTTCTACATTTTTCTTACATTCAAAATATAAGATTTCCCTCAGCATCCTTTGTTATAGGGGCCAGGTTAGACATTTGATTACTTTGGATTGAGATTCGAAGGTCAAATCTAATGTATATCCACCTCATATCATGCATCATCAAACTTTAGATTGTAAAGAATTTGTGAACTTTTCATCCACCTAAGTAATCCATGGATCCCTTGAAATTAAAGGCATAGACCAATTTCCTCCTTGTTTGATTGGATCATCAAGTATTTGACTCACCTGTGTTTGAGTTTGAGCTGTGTGAGATCTCCAGGGAGATGGGCCTGACCTATCGGTAAGGCTGCGAGTCGAGCCAATTGGGGCTCAATTTAAGCTTTCTTGATAAAACTCAAAATCTTTAATAAACAAGTCGAGTTTGTGTTAAAAAATGAACTAGTTTAATTTAATGAGTTGAGCTAGGTAGGTACTAAGCTCATGGAGAATAAATATGTAAAAAAATATCTCTTTTTTATCGTAACTGAAAAGTTACGCTAATGGTTCTCTTTGAGGCTGGCAACTCACACGTTCAATGTTCAAACATCAATATCTTACTTTACTTACCCAAGCTGTGTTCAAACATCAATATCTTTACATACCCAAGCGAGTTAGCCAACTCCTGCTCGACTCGACCTGACCTTGAACTGTGGCTTATGCCACTCGAGCAAAGTTCGAGCCACCTCAGCTCGGCTTGAACTCCTATACTTTCACTATAATCTACTATATAAGTATCGTAAACAAAGCAAATATGCACTTAAAATAATATTTTAATGAAAACCTAATTTGGCCTTCAGAACCTTTGATTTCAAAATGATATGTCATTAGATTATGCTAATTGTCATTACGAGCCATGCAACAATTTGCTCTAAGATATATTATGCACACATTCCAAAATTTTGATAATTAGGATTGGGTTTGCAAGGGTTAACAGTTAAGAACTGGGTCTATCTAGGTCAGGTTGGGCGTTTTGGAAGGTTTTGATTTATTGATGTTTGACTTTGAATTGAATTGAATTTTGAAAAAGAAACTAAATGAAATACACCAAAAATTAACAACTTAAAGAAAGATAGATGGACATGGGGCATACCTTACCACATATTACCTAATTGATGAGAAAAATTCTAAGTGGTCCTACTTGAAGCCTTTAAAAGAAGGTTATTTATTCCGTAAACCAAGGTTAGTACCATAGTTAAGGTTGTAGTCTCCTTGAATGCCCAACCAAGCATTCTAGCTGAGCCAAGCATGGATATTAGTATATAGATTGAGTTTGGAAGTGAGATTTGAATCTGTATGAAAGTGGGAATTGGATCCCAATAGATCCAAAAGTGATAGTTTGGATCCCTTGTTCAGACATAGTAGCTAAGACGATCCTCAAGAAAAACCCAGTCTTAAAGCACCTACTTCAAGGTCAGCTGGAGGCAACCACACAACCAGGTATATGTTGTCAAATTTTATATCATTTGACCGTTTCTCTTAGTATCACAAGGCCTTCCTTATTTCAATATCGCAATCTAGAGAACCTAATCTTTTGAGCAAGCTACGTAGGATTCAAATTGGATATAAGCATATGGATGTGGAGATTGAAGCTCTAGAAGCCAATCAAACATGGACACTCGTTCATCCTCCACCAAACATAACCCCAAACTGGCCACCATGAGGTGTTCGCTAGCTATGCCGCATAGGAAGACTGGATACTTGCCAAAATGGACATATACAATGTCTTACTAAATGGAGATTTGAACAAAGACATCTATATGGAGCTCCCACTAGGTTGCAAAAGCAAGGAAGAAACAAGAGCTTGCAACGTAAAGAAGCCACTCTATGGACTTCGTCCAGCTCCTCACAATTGGTTTGTGAAATTGTCCATAGCTCTTACAAGTTCAGGTTTAATCAATCCAAGAACGATTACTCATGTTCACTTATAAAAGGTCTGGATTGTTTGTTGTAGTACTAGTGTATGTTGACGGCTTGATCATCGCAGGCAAAGATGAGCATCAAATCATTAGTTTCAAGGATTATTTACACAAACAGTCTAAGATGAAATATTTAGGCCAGTTGAAATTCTTTCTTGGAATAGAGCTCTCATGTTCTAAAGCAGATATTTATTTGTCCCAAAGAATGTATAACAATGATCTCCCAGATGAAACAGGAAAGGTCAGTGCCAAACCTTCACAGGTGCCCATGGAACCAAAACTTAAGATGTGAAAAGATGATGGAGAGGAAATGCACGATCCTACCACTTATCAGCATTTTGTTGATCGGCCTACTTACCTGACAATTACATGGCCAAATATAATGTTCGGAGTTCAAAATTTGAACAGATTTATTCAGTGTCCATCCACGGTGCCTTATAATGCTGCACCAAAGTTGATGCCTTATCTAAAGGAGACACTTGGAAAGGAATCCTTTCTTTTTTCAGTAGATAGAAACTATAAATTGATGGCATTGAGCGGTGCTGATTGGGGAGCCTGCAAGGACACTAGGCGATCGATCACCAAATACTAGTCTTTCTTGGTATTTTGCAATGATATCTTGCAAAAAAAAAAAAAAAATGCAAAACAAAATGTTGTGTCATGGTCTTCAACTGAAGCTAAATACTGTCCACTTGCAAATGTAGCTTGTGAACTTGTATGGCTCAAAGCTGCTCTCACTCATCCGCAAGCAGCAATTTCATTACCTACTATGTTTCTATGTGACAATCAGTCTTCAATTCAGATAATAGTTAATCCAGTAATGCACAAAGAGACCAAACATGTGGTGATTGATTTGTCAAATAGTTAGGGATTTAGTGCACTTGGCAAACATTTTTACAAAGTCCCTTAGGAAGGAGCAGTTCATGCTTTTTAAATCTAAACAAGCCATCAACAATCTGCATGCTTTTTAAATATAATTCAAATGCAATTAAACTGTAATTATGCTTTTATGCTCAATCAGATCTAGTGTGACTGCCAACTGTGATTGAGTTACTTTTCTAACCCCATTTTGTTGTAAGAAGTCAGATAACCACTTGTAGGATGAAGGGTGATGCTAGAAGAATTTTTTACAGCCTTTGATTTGTAACTATCTTTGATTCTTTCTTGTAACCCAAGGATTACGATCAATATATCATGAAAATCAATAACACAACGCGAGACTTTGCCCTGCTTTCTACCCTCTATATAGCACTATTTTCTACATTGCTCTGCTTTCCCCTGTTTCTCACGCCCATCACAGTGTTGGTTTCGCTGTATTACATTGTGCAGACCAGGCAATGGCCATGTTTCATGGGTGATAAAAATATCACTCACTTAATATTAAAATATTATAATTGATTATCACATATTATGGATTGAAATACAAATGGTTTGGGTCTAAAACAAATAAAATACGTTGAAAGGCAGGCAGTCATCAATTTGGATTCGGCTTGAGAATGAATGCAAGACAACGAACTCTATACCATATTCAACTTGATCACTAACATTGCTAATTATATATAGCTGGTTTTAGTAAGTTGTTGATGGGACAGTGTAGGTGGCAAATAATAGGATGCAAAAGACTTGGTGGTATCAAAGAACAAAATTAATGTGCAAGGGATGTAATAGATGGGACATGTACAAAAAGGATAGGGTGTCAAAGCTGCAACCAAAGTGAGTGCCTAACACTTGATGTGCTTTTACGACCTTTTTGGCAGAGGGGAAGGGAAGGAAAAGAAAGTAATGCATTGGCCCTCTTCATGACCAGCCATGCATGAGAAATTGCAACTCCTTCCTCCTCCCTATGCATAACCGACTTCTAGCCTTCTCATTCATAGCAGTGCAGAGCAAGTTCACCTTCGTAAGAATGTTCTGCAAGAGTTTCTCCTCCATTGTAACAACAGGTATGGTGTTCGTCTCTCTCTTTTTTTTCTCTCTCTCATGATCGAACGGTCATCTGGTGACTGTTTAAACAAAGGTTTGGGCTTCTTGTGTGTTAAGGATAATTATGTTAAGAATTATCCTCCAACCATTGTAAATGAAACGCTTGCTGCAATCCAACAGCCAATCTACACAATGCACAATCACAGGGATCCTTATCCTTCATCAGGAGTTACTTGAAGATCTTCGATTTACAGTTTTATTTTGTATATAGCAAGAGTATCTTCATTGCTATAACGTCTCCAGTATACAACTGTAAACTGTAACGTGTATTCCATATGTCAATATAAATAGATACTCACCCCACACGCTAAATGTGTGAAGTGAGACTTTCTTCCATTCTGGTATAATTCTAATAGGATATTAGAGCCATATCTCTGAAAGCGTCTACGCTCTTACTTTGTCTACATTCTCCTAGTAGGCAAAGTATTTGGTTCATGCTTGAATAAGTCATACTTCTGTAAACACCCATAAACTACGGGAAACGTGTTGAGTATCGCTGGACAGAAGTACCGATTGTCCACAACAACAACAAAAAATCTATCGGTGTTGTCAAACCCGACATCCTGCAACTGTTGAGCAAGAGTTCATCAAATTTTCAAGTTTCTGGAGATTGTTCTTGCATGTTTTTCATAATTTTTGGAGATTTCTCGAGGAAGCACTCGTCTTTTTTTGGAGAGGTCACCTAACAGAGTGCTGTCCACCAGAACCTGGCCACAATTTTGGCCGGCATTGTTAGCTCCGGCGAGGGCGGAGGTCGAGCAAGGGCTCTTTGGATTTGTCTGCACTCGAGGAACCTCCCTGCAAAATTTCAGATTTTTTGGAGCATGCGTTGAGGAGATATTGATTTTACAACAGCCACTGGTTTTCAAACAACGCATAACATATGTTGGCGAATGTGACCCCCTCCTTGATATTTCATAGATATTAACTTTGACATTAGGGTACTAGCTCTGGCTTTATGAGAGCTGACAAACTGAGCCTCAACTGCATCCAAAAACTCTCTCACTGATCTACAAGGTGGGATAGCACCACATATGTTCTTAGCGACCCTTGATTGCAGAATCAACAAGCTTAGTCGGTTAGAACGCTCCCACTTGTCAAAGTACACTATTTCATTATGTGTACTTTCTGGTGTAAGAGGTGGTGGCTCAGGTCGCTTCAAAGCCATATCCAGATCCATATACCCCAATGTAAACACAACATTTTCTTTCCATTCAACATAATTTGAATTATCAAATAAAGGGATAAAATTTGAGTCATTAAAATAAATTGAACCAGACACGGCAGTTGACAAAAGACATCCAAAAGTTGATATGCATTATATGAGACAAACCATATGGAATAGTAAACTAATTAAAAGACTCTTTATGTTTACTATTTCCAAGACAAATACCAGGGGTCATTAGGATACTACTTTGGTAATATACCTAATATGCAAATGTATTTCGTCTTAACTTTATCTAGTAAAACTAAGAAATGTAAATTCAAACTATAGTTAAGCATAACACCTTTGGGTGTAAAATGACATAACTATGTAAGAATCTATTTTTCTATTTTACTCTACTTACTCTCTTGAACATAACACACTACCTTTGGGTAATAATGTTACTTCAGATGAGAATAAGTACAACATGAAACACTAATGTGCCTTTAAATCATGCGTAGTCACTTTGGTGAGGTAGAACATGATTTAATTAATCATAGGCTCCTTACATTAACGTTATCGTACAACTTTATGATCATGCAAAAAAAATTAACCTTAGCATAATCCTAAACGAATCATGATACAAGAATATATTATAAAATCACATATAAAATGAAACACACGAATCACATGAATCATTTCTGCATAATCAACTTAATGCTATCTAAGTTATTCATTAAAGCTCCATAAAACATAGTGAATCGGTCTCGTATCGATCTAAAATGATCGAACCAATTCATTAAACACCTTAAATGAGCATAAAACGACATAAACCAGCATCCTCTAGCTTAAAACCGGTCCCGTATCAGTCCTAAATGGACTGAACCGGTGAAAAACTAGGTGAAACGGTCTGAAAAGGGAAAGAACCGCTCTCAAACAACTCTGAATCGGTTCGAAAAAGCCCGAATCGGTTCTAAAACTGAATGAACCGGTCTTATAATCTGAGAACCAGTCCAGAACCGGTCTAGAAAAGATCCGAATCGGTCTTAAAATGTCTGAACCGGTCCCAAAAAGGTCTGAATCGGTGCTGAAATGGATCGAATCGGTTCTGAAACAGACCGAATCGGTTGTGTTTATAAAAGCAGACCGAGTGTATACGGGTCGGGATCGACAGAGCCCGACCCGATCCAAAAAAGAAATCAAAACGGGCGGGCGGACGTCGAGCGGAAACGAAAAATTAATTTTTTTTTTTATTAATCATTATGGATCCGGGGAGGGTTAGCATGACCCGACTCGAGTCCGACCTACCTGCTCGACCACGTCCCGCTCGACCCTAGCGAGTGGTTTCAGGGAAAACGAAACCGCCGATCGCCTGCACTACGCCGAACGGCGGAATCGCCTCCGGCGGGCCATGGGCAGGCGCCGGCAGGGTCTCACGGCGCCGTCCGACGACGGGTAAGACCCCAGCGGTGGAGTTTGGAAGGTGGGTGGCGGAATCGGGCGAAGCCCTTTCTCCCGCCCCCTCTCTTTTCGTCCGGTGGAGGCAGCAGCTGCAATGGGAAGACGCCGGCGGCTTTGGGTGGACGCCAGCGGACCTAATGGGCCCGTCCGGCGACATTGCTGTCGTCGGCGGTCGCCCTTTCCCGACCGTTACCCCTCCAAGCCGCCGCTCCTCCCTGCCGTCCCTGTTTCTGTTTTCCCCTTTCTTCGGGCGGCTGAAACGGAAGCCGACGGCTTCCATCGCCCACGCGATGAAGGCCGTCGCTCCCTTTCCTCATGTCGGCCTCTTTCTGTCTCTCGCTGCAACAAAAAGCACAGAGGCTCCCATCACAACGGAGGGCGACCGATTCTGCCCCAAAGCAGTGGGTGGGCGCCGGCAAGACGCACGTCCGTCGCCTCTACCTATTCCTTTCTTTGCGGCTGCAACAGAAGTCCGACGCTTCCATCGCCTATTTTGCAACGTGCAACAGAGGAAGGAACGGGCACGCCGGTGCTCCTTTTCATCCACGTTTCTGCCCTATTCTCTTTGCGTGAAAACAGAATGCAAAGGAAAATCACGCAAAGGAATCGTGGCGTGGGCCCATAACCCATTGTTGGAGCTTTGCTAGAATCAAAGATAGCGCACATATGAAAATACAGAAATCAAAAGAGACATTCATGATTCATGCGTTTCATAGGGCGGAAGAAGAACCTGTAGAGGCGACCGCTGACTGAATGTCGGCGGCTGTGGGAAGAACGGCTACCGTCCCCATAGAGTCGTTCTCCAACGGCATTGGCGGTGGCGGTGGTGGCGGCGGCAATGGGTTTCTCTCCTCAGCCATAGCAGTTCAGTGATGGGGACAAACAATTCACGTATGGCTAAAGGGACCGATTACCCAGACCGGAAAACTTGATGTGTCTCACACCATCACAAGACACGAGTATTTATACTTAAGGGTCCGAAACGGATATGGACTCGTATCGACGCAGGACTATCCAGATGGGGAAATCCCAACATATTTTCCATACAAAAATCAAAGAAGAAAAGGAATAAGAGAAAAGAATTCTTCAATTACCTAGTTTAGAATCAGAATATATTTAATAACCAGCCTTATTTGGAACTCGAAAACAGACCGCACGGCGAGACACTAATAAGCATCTCCAAATAGTGGGTATATAAAGTTCTAAAAAATACTTTCAAATCTTTGGTAACTTGAAGGGGAGGGAGGGCAAGATAACTTGAGACACTGCCTTGTAACTTGAAGAACTGCATTTCTTTAGTGATAGAAATCTTTTTGCTATTTTCATGAGGAAAAACTTGAAATTTTTATGTATTGTAGCCTTGTTTTATCATAAACAAACCCCATTTTAATTTTTTGCCTAAATTAGTCCCTTGATTATCTTTAGTTCCTTCTTTGGCATATTACTAGAGTGTAGTAATGTTGGGTAGTCCTCCCCGTCATTGGAGAAAAAAGGATGATGAATAGTAATACTAATGTGTGCGGTATGTAGTTGTTAACTTGATTTTCATGCAAGGACTCGAACAAAGTTAAACTAGACAAATCACCAAGTTGAGGACAAGTGATCAGGAGTTGAAAAAAGATGTGGGTAGAGTTATAAAAGAGTTAACTTTGGTATTAGTGCCTTCCTAATGTTTTTTCCATTAACTGTGCCCCGTATCTGATTCCAGCAGGGTCTATAAATCATTTCCGTCCTTGGATCCAACAACAATCTTAGACATGCTAGTGCACCAGTTGTTACTAGCTAGGCTAGGACATCCAGCTGCAGCAATTAGAGAGTTAAACAGATAAGAGGCTCTCATCTCTCTCTCTCTGAAAATGAACGTTTTAGTAAGATTATATTTTCTGTTAGACAATAATTGGGTCGTATCTTATGTCTTTCTTTCTTAAGCTAGAACCGGACGAGAGTGAGTTGTGTGCGCCAGTCGGCGCATGCAACAATATAGGCCAAAAAGAAAACAAGGTAGGGGTTGGGATATTTTGAGAACTATTTAAAAAGAAATATTTGTTTCAATCTTTTGACTTTTTTCGTTTTCTTTTTTTGTCCTTACAAAAAGTTCCCTTTTTCTATTACACATGAGCATTTTTGGCATTACTTATATTGGCACATGAAAATTTCGTGTACAGCTCATAACCCGCTTAGGAACTGGACAGGTCCATAATGATCTGTTTACGCTGCAAGGCAGATCCTTCACATTAAAGTGTTGATCTCCTTTAAAGGTTCAAGTCCAGTCTTCAATTAAATAGTGCAAACTAGCTTGTCATGATAATTTATTCGTTAAGTTTCAGCTCGTTGTTGAGTAAACCCTGGTTGCCTGCATGTACGAAAATATAAATTTTCATAGACAACCTTATACCAGTGGGGCTGCTCATAGGGGAGCACCTATCTTTGCTTAACTGTTTAGTTGGCGCATGTAAAAGTTACCAATTAGTATAGGAAGACATCAATTAGAGGCTTCAAGATCATCTTGTACCCAGAAAGAGAACTCAGAGTACTTGAAAGGGGTTGGCATAGAAGACCTTAAAAAAAAAAAAAAAAAAAAAAGAATTACCTGCACAAAGTTTGAGTCTTGTAAGCCGGCCAACATGGCTGCTGTAGCTAGCAGGCTCGTACTGGCCTTCTTAGTCTTATGCCACCATGTCAATTTCTATAGTAATAGCCACTTGTGTACCGAGATTGAGTTGCATGCGCACCCTTGGGCAAATATATATCAAAGGTAAAAAAAGGTGGGGTTGAGGTATTTTCAAAGTTTTTTATAAAGTAATGTACATTTTAAACACTTTTACATTCCTTTTTTTACCTTTTTAGAAAGTTTTTTTCATTTCAACAAAGATATTTTGGTCATTACACACTTCTATGCACAATTTTCGGTGTACAAGGGCGTGCAAATAACCAGTTTCACTTGCGTACTTGGACATGCTTTTTCTTAATTATATTATCTTACTACTCTTACAAACAATTGAGGAGAGGGTTTGGCGATGATGAATCTTTGTTGTTTGGCACTTGAGCTTCTTGTCATTCTGAGGTATCAAGTAATCACCAGTAGGAAACTGTTTATGCCCCTCTTCCCCCCCCCCCCCCCCCCCCCCCCCCCCCCAACACACACACAACAAAATTGTGCATTTGAACAAGATGTTGAATAATTAGAAGAGTACTGCCTTAAGTTAAACAAGTATTTCACGAAAAATGGATACCACCACTTATAACTAAATATAGCAAAATGGCATTTTCTTACTCTAGCTTTGACTGGATATTTAATTACAGTTGTCATATGCACATTAAACAGGTCCCTTGTCATCCTTCTTTTGTGACTTTGAAAGATAGCATCTCCTTTCCTTTGTTTTTTTTAGGTATGCATGTGCTTCAATATTTAAATTGTCACACGCTTCTTCTTTTTTTTTTAGTGGAATAATTTTACCTGGTGAAGCCCGTCTCCAGGGACATGCTGTTTCTTCAATCACTTTGACACATGTTTGATAGCCATGAGACTTTAGTTGTAGATGTATCTGTCAAACTCACCCACCTGTTGGCACATTACAGGGAGACATGAAATCGATGATTCGCCCTTCCTTCCAAATAAAAGACCTAAAATTAATTTCACCTGTCAATGGATGTGCGGAAAGACAGATGTATGTGGCAAAGCAAATTAAAGAGTCCGTAAGGTATGGAAAGGGAAAAGGAAATTGATATTGATTTTACACAAGTTGAAAGACGATGTATAACAGTATAAGGTTATTTAAGGTTCTTTTTCTGACGAATAAGCAAATCAATTACCTGCACATTTTTGAGACGCACACGACATATCTTTGACAACTAATCATTTTGGAAAAGGTGCCTCTCTCTTGTGACAATACATGCACAATGATGGATTATCTGACATGTTTAGTGCAAATCAAAAGCTTCTTTGTAAGTAAATAATGGCTCCTTCACCAACTCAGTACTGACTGAGTCTACCATTAGAGCTTCAAGTTTGAAAAATGTCAAAACAAGGCGCCTTTTGTTACGTATTTTCTTTTCTAAGAGTCGAAAAACAAAAGAGGGAGAGAGAGAGATGAATGGTTTCACGTAAAGGCAAAGTGTGAAAATTAAACCCGAAAGCAGTGGCGGAGCCAGAAAAATTGGCTGGCGGGGGCTGGCGGAAGCTGGCGTGGGCAGGACAGTGAGAGAGAGAAAGAAGTTTTCTTTTATACCATTTACTATTTTAAATGGTATAAAAGAAAATTTTTTGAGCTGGCATGGGCAGGTGCCCACACCTGCCCCACGCTGGCTCCGCCACTGCCCGAAAGTTTACAAATAACCACTTAGCCATCTTCCGTTAGCAGCTTGAAATTTGAGAATTTACAAATGAGCCCTTAGGAAGCTAGCAAATGCACGGTTGATGAAAGACATTAGTGTAATTTTCCATATTTCTCTATTGCTTTTATAATTAGGCCATTTTTTAAATCTTTTCCTGACCTTCTAACTTAAAACATTGTAAAATGATCTAACTCTGAAGGAGAGAGTGCATGGGTCACAAGCTAGAGTTTGAGAAAAAGAGAGAGAGAGAGAGAGAGTGTGTGTGTGTGTGTGATAAAAATGGTGGTCCTATGACAACTGCTTAGTATTATGTGGTGAGTGGCAAGCTTCAGCAACAAAGGTCAGCATTAATTTTGGAAGCCAAAATGAAATAAAAGGAGTGAAAGAGGTGGCAAGCCAATGTAGCAAGATGAATATGAGTATACGCTCACACGACTAAGTGGGAGTGGCTGTTTGGGAATTTCCCTCAAACTTTAGGTGCCCTTTTGTTAAATATCAAAGGCTGAATTGTCATTTGTAAAAGCCTCACCAATTGACATGGTATTTGTAGGAGTTTGGAAAGAAAACTTTAAGAGAGACTTGGGATGGCATGCTCATGTAACCCACACTACCGAAAACCTAAGCATTATAGACAGCCAGAAATGTTGGTGACAGAAACACACATGTTGGTAATGCCTTTACCAATGTTTGGGGATATCGTTCGTGAAGAGTGTGTAGGTAAAAATTATCACTGATACACTGGACCAACGCGTCGATGTAGGATATCACTGGCCCGGTCTACACTTAAGAAAATATTGACTATTGCCAACATCCAACTGCATTGGTAATAATCAATTATTTTAAACATCTTAAAGGTCGTCAGTAAAAACTATACCGACAATGGACCTTGATGTTAGTAAAAATTTTTACCGACATATGACTAGAAATCGGTAAAATTTGTTACCGACAAACCACCTGGATGTCGGTAAAACTTTAACTGACCTCTACTTAATGTCGCTATTATTACTCTTTATTGATGCAAATTTATGCATCAATGAAAGTCTTTTAATTTTTTTTATCCGGGTATAACATAATTTCTTCAAAAATCAGAAATACATATACAATACCTGCTTACATTTTTCATCTATCAAATAAAACAATTACATGTTCATGAACCAAACTTATAGGTATAACAAATGTTCACACTTATATTACAATACAACTGATTCACTATAGTTCAAAGTTACTGAAATGTTTTTAACAAATGTTAACATGAACAGAAAGTGCTCCCACGGTAATCACATCATTGAGATGGAAATCGTACAAAGTTTGGTGGTGTCAGCATGTCTACAATAAACAATAAGAAAGTATGTTAAAAAATGAAGTTTAACAAATATAACTCATTACAATAAATGAAATGTTACATAACCTAGGTTTGTATCACCTATTGTTGTGCCATAAACTGAGTAACTTGAGCCTGAAATTGAAGAAACTGAAACTCAAGTGAAGAAACTTCATCCTTCAATAATCCTACAGAGTACATATCTCCTCAATTTAAAGGACGAGTTGAACTAAGAAGGATTAACACCAAGCCACATCATTCATACTACCTTGCCTCTTCTGTCCCATCATCTTGTAGTAGACATTATTATTTCTCGTTGTATCTTGCATCCTTTGAGGCACTGTTTGGAGTTGCTTTTCAGTTAATCATACACATATATCAAAAAGAATATAATTACTTGAGTATATGAAAACATATATGTTGTTGAGATAGAGATAGAAGAATGTAATTATTCGAATGAGACTTACAATCACAGCATTGGTTTCACGGTTGGAGTAGTTAGGTTTTTACTGGTCTTAGTAGAAATGAACAACTTAGCACATGATGGCTGCTCAAAACCTTCCATAAACTTTTCAAATAGGTTGAATCCATCACTAGCCAAACCCAAGCATATTTTATAAGTTACAAATGCAAATGATAGGTGCATCTCGTCAAAGTTCTATCATATTGCACCATCTACTGGGTGTCCAAGGACTCGATCATTTATATGTTGGTCACTATGCCATGTCATATGTTCTACAAATTTAGTCATTGTAAGCATTCTCATCAACCATGTAGTGAGAAATTTCATGGAAATTCTCTGACACTTAATGGCCCTTTTTATCCTTGTCTGTTTATCATCATTTTCCATACATTGTGAAGTACCATATTTATCGCATGTATCTTTCCTGCATCTTTATTCTTGAATAATATACAATTATAAGGACAAATATCAATTTTTTGGCAATCAAACCCCAACTCTCCAATGATTTTCTTTACCTCATAAATTGATTTTGAAAGTTCCACCCCGATAAGAAATGTGTCCATTAAACCAAAGCTTTTGTCGGTCCACCCACATAAATTTTTTATATGAAACAACTATATTAAAAAACTCATCTTTGTAAATCTACTGCACCCTAGATAGAGTGGATGTTTAGCATCTTTAGTTAATCTTTCACAATTATTGTTGATCAACCATCTTCCATACTATTTGCCATCTAAGAAGATGTTGCATCTGATTGTACATGGAACATGTTCGATAGCAAGCCCTGAATGTTTTCCACAACTGTTTTCGATGCACATTTTTATGTGAACTTCTTCTCTCCCCATAATATTTCCAACGTAGATATGTCTATACAAAACTATTCCATATGATGCAACCGAAAACATCATTATTGCATCTTACACAAGGACATCTCATTCTTTCATTCACTATTGTATTATGTGCGATAGCATAATCAAAAAATTGCTACACATCAGTTACATATTCCAATCTGTCTCTTCTTTTTGTAATCCAAGTTCGAGTATTGATCTTTTAATAAGCATATACAACCAACTTTAATATGATCAACTCTCCATATTGTCAATGCTAAATTTCAACCGTTTGATTTCGAATTCATGCAAATGAATACTTGTTGCATAGCTTGTCATGTAATATTTCAAATAAGTACCTAAACATTTTATTTGGATGATTACATTTTTTCAAACAATGTCAAAATTGACACCTTTAACATATATGCAACATAACTATCATCTTTTTTTTACTCAAATATCATTAAAGAAATATTTATTACACCATGCGGCAATGTAACATGCAACATAATTCCTAAATGACACTAGAATTCAAGCGGCTCAAGAAAAACATAACTTTTCACTCGTTTAAATAATTTGTCGGTCACTTGGTGGGAAGCTAAAAAGGCTAGAGACCAGAATCATTCAAAATTCAAAAAAAGCATTTAAATGACAACCAATCAAACTAATATTCTGCAAATAAGTATATGTGTACTTGAACTAGACATGGTCCAAATTTAACATCGAAATCCGTTCACAATGCGCTGGAATTCAACGATGACAAAAATTAGGAAAAAATTGAGGGTTTTGCGTTTATGTGGATTTATGCAATTAATATATTAAAGTGAAGGTACTAAGGTCAACAAACATGCTTACAAAGTTTCACAACCTAATAATACCAGAAAACAGTGAGATCCCACCAAAAAAATTCGGAGATATACCCTACAAGCATGTTATAACTTCAAATCATATAGAATTAAAAATATGTGAGGAGATTGAGGAACCAACCTTTTCAAGCTTTAAACAGTCCAAAAACACGATAAGTAAATCATATAGAATTAAAAATATGTGAGAGGAGATTGAGGAACCAACCTTTTCAAGCTTCAAACAGTCCAAAAAGACAATAAGTAGAAAAGCTCGCTGAAAAATCATCAAAAAATTGCCGATGGGAGGAAGAGAGAAGAGAAATGAAAAGAAGGAAGAAGAAAGAATGAAAAGAAGGGTTTAGGCAGAAGTTATAAGTTAGTGAAGCCTTTACCGACGCGTGAGACACATTGGTAAACACATTATACTTAAATATGTTGGTAATGATAATGCAGTAAACATTACTGAGACGCGTCAGTGAAAAGGGCATTAGCGACTTCCATAGTCAACATATCAATCAAAATAGAGTTTCAGCGACACATAATGCTCCCATCAGTAATGTTTCAATGGAAATACATTACAATGACATGGAGAATGTCACATTGTCGGTAAAAATTAGATAGATACATGTATGTGTAATCTTCAACATAAAAAATTTCATCGATGGGAGAACCATAATGCGTCCATAAAGGTTGAACCTTTTTTCAATTTTAGTGATGCCCGGCTTTGGGCATTGGTAAAGGTGCAACTTTAACGACATAATATCTCCATACGCCAGTGAAGACTTCTTTTGACTGATCTCCTCCTCTGGATGATGGTGAAAGTTGATACTTACCGACATTTTTAGTTTTGAATGTCGAAAAAAAGTCAACTTTCTCTGACAGTATATTTTCCACACGTTGGTGAAACCATCTTTTTATTAAAACTTGATTTCATGAAAACCAACCCTTTAGTCAGTTTTGAAGACATGGTTTCTTTGTTTGGGTATAGGATACACCTCAAGCCCAATTTTTATAAATAACATGGTGGAGGTCAGATTTTTCACTCCCTTTTACAGAACATGGTTTTATTGAAACTGATTTGTCCTTAGACTCAAATTGTTCTGGTTCTTGAAGGCTATAACTGAAGCAAGTAAGAGGCAGGTTGGGATAAGTCAAATCTGGAGTTCAAGCCTAGTACTCGGAGTCGGTCACATCCTTACAGTGGTGTCAGAGGCTCTTCAACACCCAGACTTGGGGTTCCACAAATGCAGGTGTGTGTGATTTAAATAGGATGAATTTGACCACCAAAAAACTTTAGTCATGTATCTTAGATTATAAAAAAAATTAAAGAACTTATAAAGGGTTTGTTAAATGATCTATTGGTAGTCCCAATTCCCAGCTTTTTTGGGGCTAGAATTGAGGTCAGGTGGGTTGTGATCAATTGAATTAGGGGCTCGAGCTCGGTGTGAGAGTAGGCCATGTCGTTACATAAATAGTGTTGTTGTGTCATCCAAACATCCCCTAAAATTTCTCAAAAGGAAAAAAAAACATTAGATACTCATAAAAATTTTACCATTATATTTACAAAAATATTTTAATTTATCATGTAGGTTTACTTACCGCTAGCTGTTGCTAATACCACCCATTTGGACTTTGCATTTTGGGTAGCAAACTAGAGGGACAGATTCCCTACCAGTTTATTGTTCAAAGCAAGCTCAATTGCCTGCCATGCGGTCCTGACACTTACTCTCGATAACCAGGTTTTTTATAAGACTGAAAGTTGGATAAAACAGATAATTTGTCATCCACAAAATTGATCACCAACTAAAATTGATTGGTTTGTAGTTCTCCAGATGGACTGGATATGTCCAGTACACTTGTTAGGTGCGTTAGCTTCAATAATTGACGATATGCACTTCTTGACTTGTGGAGTTTGGGACACATTCCGTACAATCATTCAAAAAAAAATAATAGAAAATGTTTTGGACAAACAACAAATTGCAAAAATACTTTTGAAAGTTCCACTTTTAATAGTCAACAAATAAGCATTCAATTTTTTGGAATTTTTTTTAACCAGTGGTCCTCTACTAGAAAATCTTAATTTTCGACATAAAATAACAAAAATACTCCTCTTAAGAGACAAAAATATAGTTTGTGGAGCAGAATGAGTTTCTTCTGTAAGAGTTACACTTGTCATTTTACATAATAAAAATTAACGTTTTCAATACTTAGGCAACTCTTGGAGAACTGCTTTTAAAAGTTGAAAGCTGGCTGAACTTTTAAAGTTGAGCCGTAATTTATTATTTCTTGAAATGTTAGGTGTGCTTTTCTTTTGTAATTTTTTTCATAGAGAAAAGGTGAGTGTTCTCTTTTGTTCTTGGGGGTTGGGTTGGTTGTGGGGTTTGTGGGTGGGGGGTGGGTGTTGGGGGGCGCATGAATGTGATGTTCCCTTAAAACGCCTCTGAGCCTAAGCTGTACATAGCAGGACCTACTTCAAGGTAGGCCAACCCAACAAAATTGATTTTTTGTGATCGCATGCAAAGCTAGTTGAAATTCTTGTAAGCTTACGTCAAAGGCCATGTAGGTCTTAATCTTTTAAGATGTTCCAATCAAATCACATAAATTTAATCAACATAGCTGACCTGATCAAATCCGCATCTCAGTTGTTCTGCTGAATATATAAATGTATTGTTCTAATCACCAGAAATTAATGTTTCTAAATTAACTGTAGTTAATTTTTAAATACATGTCTGAGTTCCAATGGGTCAAGGTCAGTTCTTATCAAATCAATCATGTTGATGTGCCCGACTTCTATGCTACTAAAATTTAAAAGTGAGGTTCTGAATATTGAGATCTTTTGGAACACTTTCAGTATTTTAAATCTACTACAATGTCCATCTAATGTGTCGCCCATGAACAAAAGTGTGCTGGAGCCGTCAGCTAAACATCTGCCGTTGGCTACAAGCCATCAATAAAGGTCTCGTCAACATTTTGTTTGCCGATGTTAAAGAGCATTAGAAAAGCATAACATTATTGCCGATGCCTACGACCATTGGGGTCTAAAACATCTTTCCCGATGGGTTGAACCATGTGTTGAGAAAGAAACGTTTCCTAATGCATTTCTCTGTTGTGTTTTCTTTTATATGCCGATAATTGTAAATGTCGGGAATAGTGTATAAATACCTACGACCTGAACAATTGGGAATTATTGTTGATTCCTAATGGTTCAAAACATTGGGTATATATATCAAATCAATCTTGTTTATATATATATATATAAAGAGAGAGAGAGAGAGGGCGAGCATTCGTTAACAAAGAAAATGATTATTATTTCATTTTATAGAAAAAAATGCATAGTCATTACATAATACATCAAATTGTGTATGACATACAATAATTTAGCCATTACTGTACAAAGAATTCGGCCATTAGATGTACAATAAATTTGGCCATCTTCTGACGTTGCTTTATTTTGTCTGGTATCAATATTATTGCCACTATCAAAACCAGAAAGGCAGATGGTTTGCATAGAAACAACTAGAAGCCTCAATATAAATGGCTACATCACACACAAAAGAAAAGCTATAGTAAAGCAACTTTACGTATGTAAACACAGATGAACTACACGTGCAAGAATAAGAACGACGCCTAAAACTAACATTGGATGTTGAATCAAGAAATTGAGCATAAGCTTTGCTACAAAACTAGAAAATAGTAAAAATGACCTGGACAACAATTTTGGACAACTCAAAAAACTTAACTGACATGAGTTTGGTAAAAGATCTAGAGACTCCCCATACAATGGACAAGAAGACCCAAGTGGCAGATTTGCAAATCAACCTTGGGTGAAGACTACACGCGATGGGAAAACATGAGCAAAACTTTAAATTGCTATAAAAAGACAGGTACAGATTCACTGAGTGACCACATTTGGAGCGTTGAAAAACCACATCAAATGACATTGGTTTGTTGTGACATTCAGGCAATTCTCTACATAAAGAAGAACCAAGCTCACTTTTCAGATTTGGATAAGGTATTTTGCGTAAAAAGTTACGATTCCATGAAGTTAGTGCAAAAACCAAACTGTATAGAAAACATAACAAGAACAGTGATGAGATTTAGAAGAGTAGAGAAGGAGAATAGACATTACGTGGATTGGATCTGCCGATCCTACGTCCTTGATGAAAGCATCATGTAGCTTTGGTGCTCTGTTTTCATTCCTTCCTTTACAAGTTACAGAGAATATATGTAATTTTTGAGGAAACAAAATGGTAACAAGGAAGCCACAATCCTCAAGGGCACATTAACGGCTACAAGAAATGTATATTGTAATAAATGTTAACACCAACAAGGTAAGATTTTCTTGACAAATTTCTTCTGCATGATGCCTGTAACCTTAACTTCTCATCACTCCCCCTCAAATGGGGCGTACAAGTCATGGCAGCCCCACTTGTTAATAGCATCATTTAACTCCTATCTTTATATTGCTTTGGTTAATCCATCTGCAAGCTATTTTAATTGCTTTGGTTAATCCATCTGCAAGCTATTTTAATAGCATCTATATGTTTTGTTTTTTCATGAAACACGGCATTTGCTGCGATATGTATGGTGACTTGATTATCACAATGCATTGTGTGGAAGAATTTGATTATAAGTTCATTTTAAATAAAAGGTTATGAATCCAAGCAATTTCACTAGTTGTAGTAGCCATCACCCTGTATTCTGCTTCCACACTGGACCTAGAAGTGACTCATTGTTTCTTATGTTGCCAAGATACTAGGCTATCACCCACATAAGTACAATATCTAGTAGCAGATTTTCGATCCATGCTTTCTCCCCAATTTGCATCAGAATATGCTCAAACGTTGACATGGCCATTTCATTTATACAATCATCTTTGGCCAGGTGATTTTTTCAAATATTTGAGAATCCGTTCAACCATGTCCCAATGTTTCTGAGTCGGATAGGCATATGTTGACTAACAAGATTTACTGCATATGTGATGTCGGGTCTTGTAAGTGTGAGATATATAAGTCTTCCCACCAGTCATTAATATCTTGTCTCTTAGTAATAGCTTCTTGATAGTTGATGACCACCGGTGTGTCTATATGACGACATCCAAGTTTTCCTATTTCTTTGAAAAGATCAGTGGCATATTTTCTTTGTGACATACCCATTCATAATTGGTTATGGGATAAATGAAAATCATACAACTAATGCTAATGGCGAACTAATGCTAATGTCGAGATTCCATTCATAAACAGAGTGGGCACGTCTAGCGTATTTTTTCAAAGTAGCAGGATCATTATAACTGACTCCATCGAGTTTACAACCATAGAACTCCATAGTTACACCCACTTGTTCGTCACTATGCTTTGATTCTGCCGTTCTAAAAGGAACATCGAGAGCAGTCTCTATCCTCAAATAATACTTTAATTTTTCAAAATCCGTTACGTCGAAGGCTTTCTAAAGTAATTCTTTGGCGTCGTTGATCTTGAGATTGTTGTATCATGTGATAATTATGTCATCTACATAGATAAACACCAAAGTAATATCATTGTCTTTCTTACTGATAAACAACGAATTGTCGACTTTACTCCAATAGAATCCATATTTTTCAAGAGATTTGCTTAACTTGAAGTGCCACGCTTGAGTATATTGTTTAAACCCATATATAGATTTATATAGCTTGCATACTAATGTGAAACTTTCTTGAGACCAGCCTAGATGTAACTTCATATAGATTTTTTTCTTGTAAGTTTTCTTGCAAAAAAAACATTTTTAACATCTAATTGAAATGGTGGCCAATCATAATTGCATGTGATCGAGAGCAATGTTCAAACAATATTAATTTTGTCTATCGGGGCAAATGTTTCCTCATAATCTAATCCTTATGTTTGAGTATATCCTTTTGAAACCAGCCAAACCTTGTATATTTCCACTGTTCCATCACTATTGTATTTGATTTTAAAAGCCTATCTCCAGCCAACTGCTCAATTTCCTTTAGGTAATTTAGTAATTTCCCATATTTGATTTTTGTTTAGGACATCAAGCTCTCCCAGCATAGTTTTGATCAAGACAAGATTGTCTTTGGCCTCTTCATATTATCTTTGTTCTAACCCTCTTTCTATAGTGGCCAAAAAAAGCAAAATGTTTTTCAAAAAAAAAATGTAAAAGTCACATGGTTTTTGATAGGATGCATGACCACCTTATATGTAACATAATCTTTCAAGCCTCTAGGTGGTTGAATGGTTCTTTGTGATCTTTTAGGCTTCGTGACCTGAATCGTGCCACTTTCAACTTCACGAAGTCCCACATTTTTGGTCAAAGTCTGTACTTGAGCTTCTTCTAGAGCATTATGATATCTTTCGTTGGTAGAAATTGCAACTAAATCATCATATATGCTAATGTTTGGCAAACTAGTCACCACCTGTTGACTTTCCTTATTATGGTGGTTTTTAAAATACGACATTGACTCATCAAATTGACATCTCTAGAGCTATACATGTGCTGGTCACAAGGGTTATAGGATCTATAGCGTTTTTTGTTGACTGAATATCCCACAAACACACACTTGCGAGTTTTGGGACTAACTTTGTTTCATTCGGTTTTATCGATCATAACATACATGGTGATACCAAACAATTTCAATCGATTGATGCTAATCTTACATCCTGTAAGACTGTGAAGCAGTGATTTTCCTCTTAGTCTACAACTAGGAGTTCAGTTAATCAGGTAACAAGTAGTCATAATCACTTTGCTCCAAAACTATTTAAGCACACAAGATTGAAAAAGTAAGGAATAGGTAATTTCAAGAATATGCCAATTTTTCCTCTCGACTACTCCGTTTTGTTGCAGAGTTTTTATACAAGAATATTGATGCATCATGCCACTCATATTCTCAAAATTTTCAAAAAAAGTTATTTTTTAACTCACTCTCATTGTCAATTCTTATGGTTTTCATACAAACATTGTATTGAGCTCTCACCATATTATAATAAATCACAAATTTTTCAAAAACTTGATCCTTAAAATTAAGAAGATATATCCAAATCACTCTAGAGAAATAATCAATAAATGATAATAATATCTAAAACCATTATAAGAGGCTACTAGGTAGGGCCCCAAACATCAGCATGCAAATGGTTTACTAACAATAGTTTCAGACAATCCAAAAAATGGACGTGTCATTTTAGCATATCGACAAATTTTATGCACATGTGAAACAAACGGTTTATGAGGAAATATTAAAGACAAAACTTTACTAGACGGGTGACCAAGTTGCAATGCCATAAGTGAGAATCAAATTCCAAGCTAGCAGTCATAGCAACATTATTATTTTGATTGATCACATACACTCCATTCTCCTCTTTCTTCAGCAATTGTCATCTTCATCAACTTGCCCCTAAAAGATTGATTACATTGGTAAGAGAATGACTAATTGCAATTTAGATCCTGTGTAATCTTTGAGAAAGAGAGAAGATTAGATGTTAGATTAGACTTATAAAGTGTATTCAAATCTTTTTCAAGAAAACTTGTTTTTCCAACTTCAACAATGTTAATGGAGGTACCATTAGCTATAGTGATAGTTCTATTTTCAGCTTCATTTTCTATACCTTTCATATTACCATGAAAACATGACATATGTTTAGATGCACCCGAATCCATGATCCAATAATATTTCCTAGTAAAAGAGGTATCTAAATTCATACCTAGCTGATTCCTGGGTGAAGTGAACACTGATGCAGTAGTTACCATGTTGGTATTCTTTTATTAAGATTTTTAATCATCACTGCACTGGTAGCAAGAGTTACATCACCTTCTTTGATGTCGGATTGAACCAACTGGGTCTGCAGTATATACTGCCACTTTAGAAGATCTCTCATTTTGTTCGGCCTCCCACATAAATTCCAGCATTTTTTCTCGAACATGTTCCTCTTTTTTGTAGTGCTTTGGACACTAGATGTTGCCTATTTTTGAATGGTTGAGCCTCTATTTTTCTTCATGTTTCTTGCTGACCGAGGCATTAAAAGCAACCTTTTCAATATTTTCAACATTACTTTTAGTATCAATAGTGCCACCATTCTTCATAATCTTCCTCCTTTTTTTTCTCGTGAGAGGGTGTTACATACCATAGCCAAAGAGCGCAAATCAGATGTCATCAATATTTAGCTTCTGGCTTGATTCATAATCCTCACCTAAACCAGACAAGAGTTTTAATGTTTCGATCTGATGTGAGCAAGATATGTTGAAAGCAGACAATGAGAGTCCATCTCATTCCACTTCCCTTTGAATGTTTCGATCTGATGTGAGCAAGATCTGTTGAAAGCAGACAATGAGAGTCCATCTCATTCCACTTCCCTTTGAGTGTAGCAATATAGTCACTTAAGGACATACAATCTTTCTTCAAATCATAAATTTCATGAGAGAATTGATACATGTGCCATACTATATTTTTCACAATATACTTCTTTAACATCATTCCATATTTCTTTAGTAGTTTTGAAATAATAAATACTTTCAGCAATTTTAGCATCTATATAATTCAATAACCAAGACATGACCATATGATTCCTAGAATCCCACTCGTCATAGTTAGGGTATCAATAGTTGGCTTTGATTTTTTTAATTAATGAACCCTAGTTTAGATTTCCCACAGAGTAACGGATTTGAACCATGACACATAATTTAAGCAATTCAATTGAACTTCTGTAATTTTGAGAATGGTGGTACCTGTCTCCATGACAATATGTTGCTACCTAGAAAACCCACTTTTCAAGTTCTGTTCCTGAGAATCACTGGTTCCTTCATTGTCATACGATGCCATTGATAAGTAAAAAAACAAAAACAAAAGGGACTTGAAGTTTTGAAGCCTTTCACCGTTCTGATACCATGATGAGATTTAGAAGAGCAGAGAAGGAGAATAGACCAAATTTACGTGGATCGGATCTAAAGATCCTACATCCATGATGAAAGCATCACGTAGCTTTGATGCTCTGTTTTCATTGCTTCCTTTACAGGTTACACAGAATATATGTAATTGTTGAGGAAATAAAATGGTAACAATGAAAACATACAATCCTCAATGGCACATTAACGGCTACAAGAAATGCATATGGTAACAAATTTATTCCATGTGATGCCTAAGACCTAGACTTCTCACCACAAAGGGTCAACTTTGAGATGTGATTGGAACATTAAAACAAATTCTGTTAGCCATGATTCTTAGTGGAAAGACCCTGGGCATGACATACAATAAATTCCAGTTGAAAACTCAACCAAATAATAAATACATACAAAGTTATGCTGCAATGAATCGACAAAAAATTCAGATTTGATAGAAGGCTATAGAAAAAAGCAACAGAAATCTGTATCTACTAAATCGATTCAATGAACTACTAAACAAATTCCGATTGGGCTAAAAATTGGTATAGAATACTAGACATGTACGGATAATTACTGGGTTAGATGCATGAGAACCGGAATTATATGGACAGAATTATGAAGTTCAAAATCGATTTACCATAGTCCAAAAATTACAGTAAAAAGGTTTTGGAAATCAACCAAATGTAGGGTTCAAACCTACTCCAAATTCCATGAAATTTGGTGGAAAGACACTAGACACTATGGATCACCAATACAATTCTCAAATTGAGAGAAATAATCTCTTGAAACCAAGCAAAAATCTAGATGCTTCAGCAAACAGATTTTCATATGAACTTAAAAACTCAAGTATCTAAAACAAAAATACATATTGAGACATAAGTTCTAACACATGATAGCATGCAAATCATGATTTTCAACATGTTTAAACTATGCACATAAAAGACTAAGAAAGATTATGCATGATGACTTGTGGAAACAAGAATGACATGTGCATGATGCTTGGAACACGAAGGAAATGGCAAAGAATATGCATGAAACATAATTTTGAAAAGCAGAGAAGATAATAGATCGTGCTGTTTCAAAAGGAATTTGTATTCATAAAACAACTTCTATTCTAGCCATAGATCTATGTGGGACACATGCAGTCACACAAATAAAGCAAATAGAAATGCCATGCATGAAGCCTCTATGGAGAGCTTCGGCAGGATGACCGAAAGACATGAAAGAGATAGAAAGCATAAGAGGGACATGGGAGAGATAGAGATAAGGAGACGAGACCCACCTAATGATGCCTCCTTGCTTCTTTGAAGCAGCTCTTTCTTATTCTTACTCTCTTTCTTCTCTCCATCTGAATGTGGGCTTGGAGGAGCCTCCCAAGGGCTAGTGCAGATTCCCTGGAAGAAAGAACGAGCTAATTGAGAGAGAACAAAAAGAAAGAAACAAAGGAGACTTGACTTGTAAGGGACGCTGAGAGAGATTCTCAATAGGAACATCCCCTCCTTGGGCCTTTCTATTTTCATAAACTCGGGATGCTCTGCTTTGATGATTTAGATGGATGGTATGTGTCTTTTTCCAATGGTTGAGATTTTACCATGTCATTGATCCAGTGCAAGGCTTCTGAAAGATAAAATTTTGACAAGTGCCAAAGCTCCAGAAGAGGATCTTATACCACTTGTCAAAGTTATAGAAGAAGAGAGCCTGCACATGTCGTGTTTCTAAAGAGGAGCCTCACATATGGCAGAAGAAGGGTGTGACGCATGTCATTTTTAACTCGACTTGGATTTTTTTATCAAAATTCTTTATATGAATCTGAACAAGAGATTTTCACTAAGATCTAGACATAGAATTTGGATTTGAAGATCCAAATAAGGATCTAAAATAGAGAAATTTGGATTTGCACAATCTTAAATCACATATTTCGGTTCAAACTATAGATTTGCAATTTGAACTTGATCTGTTTTGGATCTGGAATGAAGGTCACACCAAAACAAGGCTCAACCTAGGTCAGGCATGTTCAAACCTGGCGCTGGACATGGGATATGGGCTCAGTCTAAGTCAGGGTTCAATTGGGCAAGGTGACGCTTGATTTAGTTTTAGAAGGTTCAGTCTAAGCTTGACTAGGTTCAACTAAGTTTGGTTTTTAACGTGATCTCGTTCTAGGCTGGCCGGACCCTACTAAACCAGGCCAACCTCAACTTGGATGTAGGTTAGGCTCTAACGTACATATACTTAAGCCTACACCTTGGTTTATGTGACATAATGCAGACATTAATTTTGACCAATTTTACCCTAGCATAGAGACTGGGCATTGTGAGCCTGTGTGAGCATGGGCTAGGTTCAATTTAGGGGGCGTGCCAGGTTTGGTGAGAAAATTCTTCAAATTAACCATACAGAGTCAAAGTTTCGAGACAAAATGGGAATGGTGGATTTTGAGCTTGTTTGAAAAAACTAACTTTAGGAATATTCTGCTTAAGTGAAGCTGAGCCCATCTATGCGGAAAAAATAGAAATCGACTTTACAGTTTGATCAAAATTGAGCTGAGAAGTCATTGGTGACAGTGTCTAGAAAACCATGTGACTAGAAAATCATAATTCTACTCAATATAAGCTGGAATTCACTAGACTGAAGGTATGAATACTAACATCAGTCAACGATGAATATGTTTCGAGCTTGGTTCGAGCTGATTAGCTCGAATCAGCCAAAAATGATGACAAATGTTTTGAAATGATAGAAATGGTTTGTCATTTTGAAGAAATGATGACGCTAGAACTAGAATTGGTTTTAGAAACTAGAGGTAACACTAGAAATGCTCTATTGGTACTGAGAAAATCCTAATGTGGGATCAGTCAGGTCGATATATGCTTGGTGACCTAGAATTGTACAAAAATAGCAAAAATAGACTATTTCTTGTTGGAGTTGAATTGTTGGTTTTACTCTAGTGGTTTATGAGTTACATAGATGAGGCTAACCCTAACTTTATTAGTAGCAGACGATTCTCAGGTTTCTACGACTTTCTTTTGCAAAGATAGGCCGAAATGGCATGGTTCCTGAGGAAATTGGTAAAAATGGATCTGGTGACACTAGGAAATTAGGGTTTTTTGAGGTTTCAATGGATCAAGTACCCTGATTAAGGCTAAGATGAGACACCCTAGGGTTGACCCTAGGATGAGCACCTCTCTAGATGAGAACATCCCCCACCAAGGGTAAAATAGTAGTTTATTTTAGTGAAAAAATTGGGGTATTTATAGATGCGTCTCTTTGCTACTAAGCTGATTTAAGCTGGGCTCTGTGACGAAAATAAATATCTCCAAATTTTCCACATAGGTATATAAAATTTGTTTGGAAGCATAATTTCAAAAATTTGATTCTTTGGAGTTGATGATTGGAATGAGAAAGGGCATTTCTTCCCCACGCCTTTCGGATTGGTTTTTGAAAATTTGACTTGTGAGATGTACAGTATTTGCTTCCCTTCCCTCACACTGCTTTTTGAAACTTTGACTTGAAAAAGATGAGGCTTTTGTTTATCCTAGCCTTTGGTTAGATTTGTTGGTTGAGGTAGTGTACTTGCTTCCCCTTATGTCAGGTTGACTTTGATTTGGAAAGGGTAGCGTAATTGCTTTCCCTTTGCTCCAGCTTTGGTTGGCTGAGACAGGGCATTAGCTTCCCCTCATGATAGCATGATTTGGTTTGAGGTTGATCATAAGCTTTCCCTTCCTTGGATCGAACTGCTTGAAGCATGGTGTTAGCTTCCCCTTGTGGCCCGAAGCTAGGCACTTCGCTCCCGTTCACCTTGAATGGATTCATTGAAGCCAGGTATTAGCTTTTCTGTGGCTTCTCGTTGAATTAATGTGAGGTTGGGTATTAGCTTCTCCTTCCTTAGATTAGATTGATTGAAGGCATGGATGAACAACCCATATAGCTTTAATTGGTTTTACTTTTCTAATGCTCCAATTTAAAATCAACTAGTGTTTTGAGAAATGGGTTGTTGACCTCTAACAACTGAGCTTTTCCTAATATGGTGCTAAAGAACACGCTTTATTATAGTTGACTGATGCGGGTCCATGCCTAGCAATTTCGACAAGCAGGAGGTCAGCCTGCATATGAGCAGAAGCGCCAGCTTCAAAGCATGCAACAGCAAGAGGTAGCCATAGGAGAGGGTAATGTGACTCCTTTGACCAAGCTCAGCTCAGCCATCACTTGATCAAAGGGCTATGAAGGCCATGCCAAGCTTGCCTTAGCCTGGTCATACCCCATGCACCAGCTTGTTCGAAGCCCACCTATAAAGGACAGCTAGATCGGTGCGGTCAATGCCCAAACCAGCATGTTGACTTGCGGGTCCCACTAAAACTATTTTTGACCGTTTTGAACAAACTAGTTTTATCGGCCACTACTGAAGCTATTTCAAACAGGATGGTTGAAACTATGGCATATGGACCCTATAAAGTTATTTTGGGCAGGTTTTTTTAAAATGGGATCCACGAGTCTTGCTGAAGCTATCTTGGTAGGTGGGATTGAACTATGATATGTGGTTCCTAGATGTCATGATTGGTGGGCCCTATCAGGCCTATTTTTAGCGTGTTGATCCAATGGGTTCGAAAGGGCTATATGGCACAAGACCTACCTAAAAGAGTGTTAATCCCCAAAGTTTGTAAAGGTGGGTTGCCATGTTCCAGATCCCCACCTGATTTAGACGGAACTGAAAAGGGACTCTCATTGTGCTCAACAAGTCTGTTTTTCTAGAATAACTAGCCTCAAAATTGTAAAGGGATAAATAGGACTAAACTCTGTAGTTTCTAGATGGAGTTTTGAAAGGTTGACTTGAGGGAACCCACACTAATGTCTCTTAGACTATGAACAATCAAGAAATCATGATTAATTATGATGAGAATCAAGTGAAATGAGCTCCATATGTGAACAAGAGTGACTATATTGAGTGAGTGAAGTAGATAATGTTCGTGAATTTGTAAAACTGAAATTGTACTTCACCATGAACAATGCAATTGAGATCGAGCTAGGGGAAGTTAAATCCATCCATGAAGAAGGTATCTCTAGCTAGGCAGGAACTGACACAATAGAATTCAGAAGAAATGGAACTCGATCATCAGAAATGGAGTATTTGTCATTAAGAGGAGTGACCTCTTAACACCTTGAAAACTCAATGAAACTAAATCCTAGATGAGTTAATAGAAGTCGAGCTAGGGTCAGTTATTTTATCCTTGTTTAACACATCATAATCTCTGCTTGGATTGACAGTTAAAAAGCATAGCTAAGCATTGCCATTTCTTACTAAAATGGGGCCAATCAAATTCACCAAGCTCAATTGAGATACTTTTAGTCAAAATGAGCAAGCAAAACTCGAATAAGGAAAAAAAAAAAAAAAAATTGCGAGTGCGTGCTTTGTGGGCTTTGCTCGTCAAAATGACATGACAAAGTCAAGCGAAGTGAGGGATCGCGCGCTCTGTCGGATGGAGCTCGCTCCGTCTCTTCAATCGCTCCCATTTCTTCTTCCATTTCACAAAGAAGATTTGAGTGGTTTCCACCCCGGATGAACCAGAGCTCCTATAATGACTAGCAGTTCATCATGACTCTCTTTGTCTTGTGTGGTAGCAATACCAAACCAAATACGATGAGTACTCAAATTGGATCAGTGATCGATTTCTAGGTTTTGTCGTAAACCTAATTGGTCCTTTCCATGAAAATGGGCGAAAGAGGGCGAGCCCCACTTGGATTGATTCGCAGTAGAGGTTTTTGACTCTGTCAATCGAAATCGGGATGTCAAAATGCTTTCTCGATAGAGTTTGGGGAGCCAAATCCTGTTTACAGAAAACAAGGATTCTTGATGGTCAATGGACTTGATCTAATGCTGAACATTGGTTGGTTGAGGTTAATTTTCTTAGGTTGGATCGTTTCTAATGTTTTCTAGGGCTTTAGGAGGTAAAATGATAAAGGTGACCTAGGCTTAACCTAAGTGACTAGGGTCTTTCTATGTTCAAGGTAATGATAGCCCTACTAGATAGCCTACGATGTTCTAACTCCCTTCTGGGGTCATGGGCCAATCCAATTAAGAAGTCGATTCAAAAACACTATAAAAACATGCGGGATAGAGGTAAATGTGTAAAATAGTCATTTTATTGCATGAAAAAATTTGGTGTTTACAAAAACCAAACACGATCTCATTCTCTTCATTCAATTTCTACTTATACGTTCATATACGGATTTTTTTACTTTTTTCAGAGGGACCCTTTTTTTTCTATTTCTAAGTTGATTATACCTTGGTTCCAGCTCATGTCCTTCCAAATCACTCATCAAAACATCAATATGATGCGTAGGCCCAGCGTGAAAAATAGGCAAGGTGTTTATATCTAACTTCTCATGTCTAAAGCAATAGATCTTGCCAACTCAACCTCATTCCCCTATTTGTAGTCTAACCAACAGCGATACATAACTACACTAGTTCTATTTTCTTTCACATGTAATCACTGCTTTTATCTCACCTTACAAAACCATATAAATATATTTATCTAGAATCAAACAATCACATGCACTTTTTCCTTTAAAATTCATGTAATGATTCATGCATTTAAATCAGTTTTTTGAGAAAAATTTCCTTCATGGGGTTTAAATGTTTTAACACCATAAATCCTACAAAATATAGTCAATACCAAGTTAAAATTGATAATTTCTTACATAATTTTGGTGAGTTTTTACAAAATAGATACCAGATAATTTTTTTTGCTCTATCTCCTTCCCTTGCCTAAAATATTGTTGTTCTCATGCTCATGCTTATGCCTAACTACATGGTATGCATGATGGAAATAATAAAATGATAAGATAATAGACCACAACCTAATGTAGGGGCTTCAAAGTCCCATTGACCTAGTAATCTCCAATCATCATCTCATGTCTGCATTTTACTGCATGATGCCCCCATGGGCACCTTAAGTAGTCTAAATACCAGAAACTCACAAGCACTAGAGGAAAGATAATGGTTGTGCATATCGGACTGATTAGTGACTAGAAAATGAACCATGAAAGAAATAAATAAAAATAAAAACCAGAGTACATTAAGTAGTTAGTCATCAATGCTGAGGAGATCAGTTTCCTTCACGTCTATATCCTCCTACAATCCTATTATGCTTCAACCTTTGATTACTTACAATAAATTGCCCACCAATTCTAAGGTCTCTTATCCAAAGTGCTGCATTTGGGTAGACTTCCACTACCGTATATGATTCATTCCATCTTGATTTCAGCTTGCTAAGAAAGAGTTGAAGCCATGAATTAAATAACCAAGCAGTCTGCCTAGTGATAAGTACTCTGTTTGAATATGTAAATCATGAAATGACTTCACCTTCTCTTTATTTATCTTAGCATTCTCGTAGGCTACATTCCTCAAGTCCTCCAACTCACTCCATTGATGTCTTCTCCCTACACCAGCCTAGATCAAGTCAAACTTACGTTTCTTACTCACCTAGTCGGCTCTATGTTCTAGGTCAATGGTAAATGGTGCACCTCACCAAATATTATGGGTAGGAAGACATGCCAATGGTGTCTTAAATGCAATGTGTTATGCCTATAGTGCATCTCCCATATGCACTCATCAACACTTTCAATCAAGTCTAACTATCTTCTGCAATATTCTTTTAATTTACCAGTTAGGCACCTTAACCAGTTTGCTGGTCTATGGATGGTATGTGCTGCTACTGTGTGATGTATAGAGCACTTTTTAAGTGAAGAAGCAATCACACATTCTTAAAATGCTTCCCACATCATAGATCATTGCTTGTGGCATCCCAAATTTGCTAAATATGTGGTGCTTAGTGAATTTAAGCATGGCCTTACATGATCTTTAGTCCCAGTGGCCACAGTCTCACCCACTTGGATACATAATCCACTACAACAAGAATATATACAATTCCCAATATATGCAAACAGGCTTATGAAATCAGTCCCATAGACATCAAATATATCAGTAACCAAAATGAAATTCAACATCACCTGCCCTTCTTCGATGATGTTGGCCATTGGCATCAAGTACATGCTTTACAAAACTCATAACATCTTTGTGCAGGGTTTTCACCAAAAAACTAAATTCTAGTACCTTTGCTGTAGTAGTGCAACCAGAAAGTGTCCCTAAAAGATGCGCTAGTGTTCCAACTGTAGAATGCATCACCAAATGATCTAATCTTCTAGCTCCAAGGTGAAATAGCTTTGGCTCCTTCCAGAAGTAGTATTGTGCCTTTAATGCAAGTCAATTTTTTTTTTTTGCTTTGCTCCACTAACATTTTTCTGGCAGCTAGGCGACACATGTGCACATACCATGGCAGCTTGGTAACTCCAAGATGCTGCTCATTAGGAAACTATTTGTTGTTCTCTGCCTCCTCACAAGATGTCTACATGGACAAATGATTTGCTATCATATTATCTTCTCTACATTTATCCAAAATCTCCATATTGAACTCCCATAGTAGCAAAATTAAATGAATAAATGTAGGCTTGGCATCTTTCTTACTCATCAAGTACCACAAAGCAGCATGGTTTGGGTATACCATGACTTAAAAACTCAAAAGGTAAGACATAAATTTCTCTAAGGCAAACTACTAGAATAAAAAAAACTCTTTTCTGTGGTAGTATAATTCAACTAGGCATTTGAAAAGCTCTTGCTTGTGTAGTAAATGACACATAGTTTATGTGTAATCTCTATGTCTTAAAATGCTATTGTTGGATGCATTGCACATAATTTCAAATGGTAGGCTCCAATTTGGCAAATAAAAAATTGGTGTAGAGATCAACCCCTCTTTCAATGTGGTGAAGGCCTTTAAGCACTCATCTATATACTTAAAGGCAGGTTCCTTAGTGAGAAACTCGCACATGGGTTAAGATATTTTTCTGAAATCCCAAATGGCCAATAAAAACATGCATGCCCCAGGAAGGACCTAACTTGACATATAAAAGTTGGCAGAGTGAGTTTGGCAATGGACTCTACCTTAGACTTGTTGACCTTGATACCACACTTGGGCACTGTGTATTTAAGAATAATGCTTTGTTGCACCGTACAATAGCTTTCTTCCATTTGAGCACAAGATTCATCTATTGACAACATACAAGAACCTTACAACTTGAAGAGACAATCTCAAAATTTGAAACTACAAATAGAGAGGTATAGATAATCACCTTCAAGTAATGATCCACCAACTCTGAAAATATAGCCATCATCCACTTCTTAAATACTGCTAAAGCAGTGCATAGCCCAAACGGCATCCTCCCATATGCAAGTGTACCATAACAACAAGTGAATGCAATCTTGTCTTAGCCCTCTAGATGGGAAACTACATTATTATGTCCAAAATATCTAAGAAGTGAAAGTAGTTATGGCTTACTAGTCTTGTCACACCCCAATACTTTGTCCCCCAAATAATTTTTTTTGTTAAAACATAAAACATTGAGGTGCAACAATACAACAATTCAAAAAGAAAGGAACTATGTGATTCAAACAATGGAGCAAGCTTTTATTTGTATAACAATTTTCAGTTCATACAAAAATCATATCTTAATTCTCAATATACATATGACAAAAATGGCCCCAAATTACAACATTGATGCCTAACAAAAACAAGACATCAATAAGACCAAAACATGACGCGTCGGCACTAAAGAGACCCAAAACCTCCTCAGTAGGATGTGAGTAGAGCCATCTGATCATTCTGCTGCCTTGGGTCGCCAAAACCTAAAAAGAAAGACAATTAAAGGCCTAGCCTTGGTAGTATGGCAACAAAGCAGAAAAATCTCTAACCTTCTAAGGTAAGGGCTCAAATCTGAAATATAACAATTATAAAAGCAAACCACTATCATGTCGTGATGGGGGATATAGTCTCATGACTTGCCATGAAAACCCCTCACATATACCACGACAAGTAAAGGCCACACAATGACCACAATAACACATTCACAAATCACATGCAACTCATGCATAAGCATATCATTCTCATTCTTTTCGTTAACTTTAGTGAATTGATAGTTCCTGTGAGTGCAAACACATGCATGTGCACACCGCAGGCGGCCTATAACTGGGAGACAACCCCTGTGGTGGCCCGAAATAATATGAATCCATTCATGCTGCAGCGGAAGAGCACTCGTCCTTGGATGTGTGAATTCCAATGAAAAAGATACTCAGTCTTTCCTAGAACACCCAGTTTGGGAAGGCGGGAGTCCAACTCTCCAAGCACATCACACAACAATACCATGAGGTCCTGCACCGCCTGCGCTCCGAACATGCGAGACCAGTGGCGAAGGCTGGATAACTCCCAAACACATTGCCACAGCCAACTGGCATCTCATATCATATTCTTTCTTACTTAACATTATGGAAACAACTTCACAAAATGACCGGCTAGCTCATGAGGTTGGTTCACTCCGTGAATGCACTCATACCTCCAAATGTCTCCACACGAGGGCTACACACATAATTAATATTCTTAGCTAGCTGTCATAACATTATGAGTACAACTACCCTTCAATTCTATTCATTGTATCGTATCTATGACACTGCATACAAAACATTACAACATTCACATCACTCAACACATCACTCAACACACAACACATCACATGCATACATTCATTCAATCACATCACAATCATAAGATCCAACGATCCTAGAAACACACATCCCAAAGGTTGGCCCCAAACAGAGATTTGCTTGGAATGACGTTATACCTGTCGCACGTCGCAAAAATACCCAAAAACACATTGAGCTTTGAATTTGATCGCTCAAGGTCTATTGGACGTGCCTAGTGTACCTTACAAACACAATCAAACGATAAGTTCTCTACTCGCTTCGCTTTACAATTTATACAAATGTGAAACATAATCATTGAAACATGGCATTGCCTCAAGAGGGTATCGATAGGTAGTGTCAACCCACAAAGCCCTCCAATATGCTTCTTCATAACTCTTTGAGGTTGTCACTGAATGATGTAAGCTCCGCACTTTCGATTTGAACCAATCACTAATATGTTTCTCCCTTATTTTCTTAGTTGAGGCGTCTTCCTAACATACCTACTATTTATCAACAAACGACGTGCATGCACATCAAAAGAAGCATATTCCTGAGTTCGCTAAAACAGTTCTAAACCTTCCCAACATCGTCAAAATCTCCACCATGTTTTCAAATCGCTTCGAAAATCAATTTATCATGCTAAAAAAACAATTATACACGTAAAGTTGCGTCCTTCTCAAAATAGTCATAAACTTTCCTCAAAATAGCAACATCGCTAATATGCATTCCAAATCATTGAATAAGTCTAGCATACTCAATCATTAATTATACATGCGCTAACATAAAATCTTAAACAATTTAGGCTTGATTAGGCCCGTCTCACCCCAATCTTAGAGTCCAAACTGTCTTAGCGTTCCAGGCAGTCACCTCAAGTGTTCGAGTGATCCTCAAGCGGCTAAAATCATGCAATGCCACCACCACCAACGCCTTCTATTTGCTGTTGTAAGGAGAAAATCACATCCCCCAACTGCAATCCAATCTCATAGTCACAAAGTGAAAATCAACGAAAATGGAGTTTATGAGGGGTCAATTGTTAGAAGAAGGCATTGGGTTGTGAGAATGAGGTTCGGTTGAGGGAGACTCATGCACGGTTAGGAAGAGCCAGCGATTGGGCATGCAAAAAAGAGATAGGCAAGAGGGAGAGTGCCGAGAGAGTGAGATTGGCGGTAGGAAGAGGAAGCAAACAGAGAGAGATGGGAGAGGGTTGCGCAATAGTGTGAGGTTGCAGATAGAGAGGGGAAACGGGCTAAGAGAGTTCAATCAAAGGGGAGAGAAAAACAGAGAGGAGGAGAGCATGAGAGTGGCAAAGGAGAGAGAGCATGTGCGTGAGAAGAGGGAACGTGCAGAGAGGGACTCGACAGAAACAAAATGGGACAAAGGGAGAGGCGACAGAAAGAACGAGAGAGGAAGGAGGAGAAGAAAGAAGAAGGAAGAAGGAAGAGGAAGGAGGAGACAGAGAGAAGTCGAGAGGGCTCACTTGAGCTCCGCTGCCGCCACCGCCCTTCACCTCTGTCGCTGCTGCCCTTCTTTCGGCACTTGCTTCTCTGTCGCAAGAATCAGCGAGAGATGAGAGAACAAAGAAGAGGGAGGTTCTGAGGAAGGCGAGGGAGAAGAGGGAAAGACGAGGGAGAAGAGGGCAACGTCGGGACCCTTCATGAGGGTGAGATTTTGGTTCGGGTCTGGACCCTGATCTACATCCGACCTGCAATAAGAATAACGTTACAAGTCTCTCCAATTCAATGAAGGGCAAGGAGAAATGATCTTTTCATGCCACTTCATTGAGCTCCACGTAGTCTATGCAGAACCTCCATTTAGTAGTGGTCCTAGTTAAAGTGTTCTTTCTCTTATCATTATAAACCCAAGTAGCCTTGATTTCTTAGAAACAACCTGAGTTGGCTTATCCACTAAATGTTAGAGATGGGATAAATGTTTCACACATCCAACAACTTCATCACCTCTTTATTAACTAGCTTTGTTATATTGGGATTGAGGATCCTCAACATTTGCCTCAAAGGCTTGCCATCATTCTCAAGCATGATTCAATTCATGTAGAAGGATCAATTGATCCCTCTCAAGTCAGTAATAGAACACCCTATAGTTTTGCTGTTGGCATAGAAACCAGGATCTGCAAGTCAGGTGCACAAGTTGGCTGCATTGGGATGTGGGTCAAGCCAAGATCTAGGAGTGTGCCAAGTTTTAAGTCAAAATTTCTTCATTTACTCCTTCAAAATTGTATGTTTCTAAAATCACGTGTATCAAGATGAACCATTTGGGAAATATCAAAGGGTAAAATGTGAAAACAAGATTTGGGCCACACCAGCCCAAATTGAACTCAGAAATATTTTCTTGAAGTGTATTTGATTGCAATAGCATGAATAAAGTAATAGATTTGTTTCTTAATCATAAATGAGCTCAAAAGGTGAATTATTCACTAAACAAATCTTTATGAGGAAATTAGCTCAATATCTGAAGAGTTAATTTGAGATAAGCTACAAATACTTAGATCCAACACTAAAGAATATGATATAAGTTCAGTGCAAGCTAACTTGATTAGGTCTAGATGAAATTGAGCTTGGACCATGCCAAATGAGTAACAGAGTGACACTGCACTGTTGGGTTAATTGATCTAGAACTTAAATTTGGATTCTGGATATGAAAGTAACTGGAAATATTTAGGTTGCACAAAGATGAATCTATGTTGAGTTCAGCCAATTCCGACAGAGACTTGGTGATATGTCAATGGCAGGTGATCTTATTCAATGAATTGCTCGAGTTAGTGAGTTGGTTCTAATCTAAGTAGAGGCTTCCAAGTTGACTCTAACGGTTCTTGAAGAATTGTAAGGGTGAGAACCTTCCTAATTAAACTAGCTTCAGGCAATTCTCTAAGTTAAATGATCATTTCACAGAGTGGCGCCAACCTAAATGATCATGGTCTATGTGTTAGACACCTTAACAAAATGTTTAGCTCAGGTTCTTGTTAACAGCCCATACGTTTGAGATACCTTTAGAAAATCAAAAGGGGTGAAACAATCATTTAGTCATTGTAAAAATTTTAGGGTATGTTTACAATTAGTAACCTTTTCACTGATTGTTGTAAGTACATAAACATGACAATCAGGCTCTCTTCCATTGTTTCCCAAAAACTCATGAGGGTGATTCTGCCACTTGGTAGGCAAAAAATATCTTGTAGAAGTCAAAGAAATTGGTAGGGTTATCAATATGTTTATATTGATACCATCTTTAAGAAACTGCGCCACCTAGAGTTACATGAGCACCTTATAATAAAAGTTGGGAGAGAAAGATAGAGACTTCATCCAAAGGTGGATAGAGACCAACAACAAGATGAAGACTCCTATTCCTGATGAGTGTGTCCTCCTAATGATCATCGACGACTTTAGGCAGCCATTGAAGAAACATGTCGCCAAATTTGCCTATGAAACTTTTGCCAATTTGACTAGCATGGTGGAATTGTGAAGCAAAAAGAAGGTTATATTCATGATGTAGTAGATTTCAAGCAAACAATGGATCCAAAGAAGCCAAAGAAACCCAGGTTCATGCATTACTTGCAGCCACCACCAATAATAATGATAAACCTACATCATCCAATAGTCTAGGCCCAAAGATAACAACACACCAACTAGACAAAAGATAGGGAATTCAACATGTTGGAGCAAACTTTGAGTGAGCACCTGGAATATATGTTGTCTAAAAACTTCATCAATCTTCCAAAAATATCAGATCACCCAGTACCAAGGGGTGGAAAGAAATCTTTTGTCTTTCTTTGTAAGATAGTCCAATTAACTGATGCACAAGTTGTTGTAGACAATGTCTTCAACATATGAAATAATAAAAAATATAACATAAAAAAACATAACAAAAACTTGTTGCTCTTTTCTCATCCGTGCTTTATTGTCATGCCTCATGTCATTTAATATGAGACAAGGTGAATAAAGTAGTTGGTTCATTTTTAATACAATGCAAATAAGTGCACCAAAAGCAAGTTAGCTTTTTACTACATTAGGGAGGTTCATTACTGAAAGTATGACCTACGCCCTAGTTGCTTCATGATAGAAACATAGTCGAAAAGAAAACATAAAGGAATAATAAATATTTGTAATTACAATTCACAGGCAACTATAAAAAATAAACACACGAAAAAAAAACTGCCAATGATAGTACAAACAACCATTGTCTTCATGTGTTACGAATGTGACATTGTCCTGAGCATGCCCCAAGCCTAACTGAACTAAGTTGAGCCAGCATAGTTGACCCAGCTAAAACTACACCTAGCCTAGGTCCAGGCCAGGTTCAGAACTGAACCTACCCATGTCGCACATGCATTGACTAAGTCTGAACTCACTGACCTAGAGTGAGTTAGGTCAAAGCACACCCAGTCCAGATCTCTGTATCAATTTCTAGAGTCTGTAATCTGTATTTGTTCATTCACAAATCTCATGTTTAGGTTTCTATATCAGATTTCTAATCCAAATTAGAATATCATATCCAGATTTCTTTTCTAGAACTTTATCTAGATCTAGATCTTGATAGGGTTCTCAAAACTATCCATGTCCAAGATCTAGATTCATTGAACTTGGACACATGTATAATATAAAGTATGCACAAAAAATACCTCTTCCAATTTCATATTATATTCTACATGTCAATAGAAACAGTTGTTCATTAACTATGCAGAATTCTCTGCAGATCAATTTGCTTTAGACAAGATCAAATTCCATATTCAATTGAACCAGGATGAATAAGCAATTGTTTTATGTCTGAAAGAATACACGAACTAACATAAAGTTTTCATAGCTTAACTTATGGTTTTGTGAGAGGGCACATTTCCCAATAGATTTAGTCATGTATCAAAAACCTTGGAGGAATTCTTTCCTCCACGCACCTATAAAAAGAGGTTGTCCCCCCTCTTTTTACACAGATTCTTCAGCTACTTGTTGAGTACAGTAAAGTTGGGAAAACCCAAACATACTCAAGCTCAAGCTTAATAAAAATTTAAATTTTCTTCTAAAGACTGTTAGAGTTATGCATGAAGGCTTAGGCAGGAGCCTCAATAGTGATCAGCCTAGCCAAGTGACAAAGGCTCAATCGGGTCTATTGGAGACATGGACCAGAAGCAGCCCAGCTAGGTTTGCGGTTCAGGTAATTTCCTCTTTCCTCTTCTTTCTTTCTTATTTTCAATTTAGTTCCTTTGTTTTCTGTTTTTTTAGTAGCATGCCTTGGTTATGTTTTTGTTTTTAAGCATGTTTAGTTTAGATTATTTCCTGCTTATGGTAGTTTATATTCTACACCTAGGCTAATTTCCTTTTAAGCATGCTATATTCCTGCTTTCCTAGATAGATTCAAATTCAATGTCCTTAGGTTAGGGGCATGGAGGTCAAGTATGTCTCTTTCTTTCATTTCAGTATTATTTTTTCTAGTTGATATCCTTGCTTTAGTGCATTTGAGCATAGAGTTTCCCTTTTATTAAGTGATAGCATAGGATCATGGTTATACATATGATTTAAACAACTACTAGCACAACTCACGTCTAACCCTGCTTGACATGATCAGTACCATGCCACGTGACACTAATCCTGACATATGAAAATAATGCATCAGTCTAAGTTCTACATGAACACACTTTAAGAAACATAGCTTTCCCAACATGTTTTCTAAATCCTTTTCTAAGGCGTGTTCCCTAAAATGCTATATTACGTGTGATCAAGATGTTAGGCTAGGTGGACCTTGAGCCAGTTTTCTAAGACCAAACTCAGACCAGTCGGTCTTAGAATCCTCAACCGTCACCCCTAGAAGTCTTAGAACTAGGTCCCTTGACTGACTCATGTGAGCTCGCTTCGATTTCCAATTAAGGCCATATATTAAAGACTACAATTTAGAAACCTGAAGAAGCCGATCCTGAGACCTTAGATAGGATCAATCATGAAGACGTGGAACTATATAATCAATGGAGACATTAAATTAAGTTTCAGATTGGATCTCTTATCTAGATAACAGATCTCAGGAGTAGGACCAAGTCTTGATATTTTTAGGGTCTCCATGTTGGTTCTAGAAGTCGAGCCTTGATACTATCGGATCTTCATCTTGAGCATAAAACATGATATTAGATCTTGATTTTAATAATGAATTTGGATACTAGATCTAGAAAGAGACCATGATGGATGTTGAATTTGGATCTTGGATCTCAGACTTATACATTGGATTTTGGGTCATTATTTTTGAACTTTTAGAAGTCATAAGATAATCATGAAATTCAAATTATAGCTCCAGGTCCACGTCCCATGAGTCCAAACCCTATGCAGGCTGGATCTTGATTACATGTGATTTAGTTTGCATGCATCATATGTGCCCAAGATTCACTTTGTATGGACCTTAGATAGACAGAGACAGGGGCTTGAACTATCACTCTCTCGGGCTTTCTAATTTATGAAATATCCAATTCTGACGGCTTGCGTAGATTTTCAAAATTGAGCATTCTTAAACCTAGGGCACGTTTGTTTGTATATGATCATGATGACAGTGAAATCATAGATTTAAACGGCCATTAAAGCTCAATCCATGTTATGCGAAGCACTAAGAATAGTTAGACCTCCTATCCTAAGGAGAGGAGGACAGATCAGGTCATATCTCGTGTGGAAGAGGGTGCATCTAATATTATATCTTTTCCATTTCCACGCAGTAAATATGCAAGGGAAGTGTCTTGGAATGAAATGACGATATTACCCTAGGTCTCAACTAAAAACTACATTCATGCTTCCCCTTCTAGAATTAGTTCCCTTGCCCCCAGTCGGAGTTTTGCTGAGGAGCATGCGAAGTCAGCTTCGCACTCACTTCAAATTGCTGGATTGCTTGGACGTAGCTCTGCAGGGTTGCTTAGGCTTGAGGGCAAGCAAGCATCTAATCTGGGAGGAAGAGCGCTGGTGATGGTAATACGAAGCGAGGAGATCAAAACAGCGGCACAAGAGGCCGGATCATCTGCTTTTGAAAGGCCACATTGGCTTCATGTGATTTCTGCTGGCGGCTTTTTCCTATTGCCCGCCCTCTTTATCATCATCCAAGTCGAAATCGATTGCTGACGGCAGCTTTCTTCTATCCCCTTCCTCTTATCCTCTGTTAGGTTTTGCCTCTTTCCCTTTCCTCTCTTTCATTTTGGGATGTCCAATTGGTTTTCCTCGGCATCTCTCTCTCTCTCTCTCTCCATGCATCCGTTTGTGTTTTCCTGAGGCCAGCAGCCATTTTCAGCTTGCAATGGCTGCCAGCAGCCATCTGCCATTCCCTCCATCTCAATCCGCTCTTGTGTTTTCCCTTTCTAATCCTTGTTTCTTTCGCTCTTGTTAGTAGGTTTCATTTGTTTGTTTTCTTCCTAGTTTACACCTATACGACTCAGAGTCGATTGGCTGAAAAAAATTGCAGGTTTCTCGGGATTTCAGTTTTCATTTTTTCATCAACTAAAACTAAATAACACTTAATATGAGTATTTAGGTATATTTTGTTGTAATATTTCACAACAAACTTTCATATTTAGTAATGCAAGACAACAATTCCAAGTGACTCAGCAAGCTCCAACTCCTGACCCAGTAAATGGACAACCCTAAACTAGCCGACTCGATGACTCACAACTTGGATCGACCAATTTGCCAGCTTAATAGATTTTGTTCCTCTAGGTGCAGCCATGGGCACATCTATTCGCTTTCACTAGGAAAGTCGAGTTTGCTAGTTGCCGTTGGATACCTGTTTTTGCATTGTCGTGGTTCTGCGCTTGTGGTTATTTGCCTAAGATTAAGATTAGTTTCTAAAGACACCTCAAATTTTTTTTAAAGAAAGATCATTGTTTTATATATACAAATTTATTTTGACTCTAATCAAAATTTATAATTTGAGCCCCCATAAAACAAATTCTTTCAAAACCGTTTTTTTGAACCATGTTTTAAAAAGTGAAGACTGCTTTTTGTCGTGCTAAGCAAACACTAACTAGGTTTTCAATGGCCCTTTTTTGGAAGGGGTCCATCCAAACGCCGTCTCACCCCCCCTTTTTTTTGTCTTAACTTTATGTTTTTCATTTTTAATTAATGCTTAAATTACAAAATGTATTTCTAATCGATTCGATTCACAGGATTCACCGATGCACCGAATCGCGGAGCTTTCGCGATTCGATTAAAACTCTGGTTTTGATGACGTCATTGATATAAAGTCTCTAGAGAGACGAAATAGGCAGTTATTTCGCCCCATTCGCCGGATTGGGTCTGTAATGTTGCCGAAAAACGCAAAACTCGCCGGCGGAGTGACGTTCTAATATTCTTCATGCTGGCCAGCTAAATTCGATGCGATTTTTAAAGGATTTTCAGCTTGAAATATGCCCAGTTAAGGGATTTATTGTTAGGAAGTAGAAAAGGAAACTGATTTCACCGGAGAGCCGTTGTAAATAGCACAGTATTACCCCATTGTCCACCGCCGTCCGCTGGCGGCGGTTGGTACTTTTAGTCGTTTTTTCGATGCATTTTTTTCGTGTGATCCCTAGGTGTTTTCCATTGGATTTGCCAGAGATTCGATTTACAATGTGGTTAAATCGTGTTCGGTGGCGTCTGGCTGAGAAAGAAGGACATTTTTTTTCTATGTCAAGAGGATTCAGGTGGAGTTTCTCCGTCGCCGGCCACCGTCGAGCGAGCGGTGGCTCCTTTCTTTTACAGAAATTTTCAATTTCATCCTGTTCTTTCTAGGTGTCCCCAAAACGAATCCTTACTTTGTTTTTTCTTCTCTTGCGACCAGTTTTCTTTGGTTTTCCTTTTTCTTCTTTGAAGTGGCGTGATTGCGTCAAAAAGTTTGTCTTTCCTTTATCATGTTGACTCATCTCCAGTTTTAGCTTTCTTACTTCAGGTGTAGTTCATCTTTGGTTGTACCATTTACTGACGTCTGTCAGCCATCCTCAATGAAGAGCGAAGTTAGATATGCATTTGCTGACCTTCACCAACGGCAAGCAAGAGCAAGTGTAGTTCCAAGATCGAGGCTGTAATTTTTTTTTTTTTGCTGTCATGGTCATTAACCAATTTCATTTAAGAGCTAGTTGACAACAGTAAATCACTGTTACTGTCTTATCAATATGTGAAAAGAAAGCGTCAAAACTAATCCTACATTGTGACAAGTATTCATGAATCTGCCACATTTTTTTTAACAAATTTGTGGGACAATAACAATGTGTTATTGTTGCTAAATGACCTTTTAGAGTTTAGGGTTGCTTTTCTTTTTGAGGTCCATAAAGAGAATCGAAACAAAGAGACATATTGAAGACCATTTCTATTTTCTATCATTACAGCAAACACTAAATTTTTAGGATTTTTTTTTTGTGTATTTGGTTTCTTTCCAGTTTGAACTAATTTTAGTGTATTTGTTATTTTTTCCAAAGTAACAAGCTTCTCTTTTATCTTTCTTAATATTGCATTCCACGTGGATCTACATGTTCTTATCACTTTTGTAAAGAGGTAAGAAAATAAAATTGAAGTACGATTTTCTGCTAGTTTTACATGAGAAATATCATTTTAAAAGTGCCCTAATGTAAAAGCTGCATAAACATTATTACTAGCCCTTCACAAGAAAACGAAGTTTGATTGGCTGTTTATTATATTATTAGTGAAGTACTGATTAACGATTTATTGAATACTCTCTACACACAATGTATTGTCAAAAGCACTAGGGATTTACTCATAAACATGGAATAAATACCAAAAACGACACTAAAAAATATGCATCAATTTATCTCCATGCCGAATGTTCACGTTTGTTAGTTCTTTTCAATTTACTCATATGCATAATAATAATACTTTACTCACACATGGTAAAGGTTTACTGTGAGATAACCATTTCTTCAAAAATAAATGTAACCATACAAGCTAAAGTTCACTTTCATCACTCAAAAACTCTATGGCACCGTTTGGTAATAAGAATATTGTACGGGTGTTTCATGATTCTGCTAGAAAATTGAGGTAGTTTCAAAATTACCGTAGATTCATAAAACTCTTGAACAAGTGTTCCACAAATCTGTCTAATTTTAGGTCATCTTTGTGAAATGCTCATACTAAATTATTAGTACCAAACAACTCCTATAAATCATCACACTAATATAATAATCATAAGTTCCAAAGTGCTCCCAAGCAATATGCACTTATTTATGGCAACATGGGCAGGGCCAACATTTTTTATAATGACATGGTGGAGCCATATGTGGACATGTTTGACAGTTGCCCACACAGCCCCACAATTCTTATTTATCTTTATATCAGTTCTTTCAACTATTTGCCATATATATATATATATATATATATATATATATATATATATATATATATATATATATATATATATATATATATATATATATATATATATATATATTGGTATTGTTAGAAGTTGTATCTATCCAAAAATTAAAACAGATTAAAATCGACGTTCTACAGCCCCTATTGATAGGCCACGCAGTTCGTTTGCGATTCTCTTTGCAATTTGCGCGTCTTCACAACCGGGTTTGATCCGGGAGTGTTAAGTACATGACACATCGGGTGAAAATCGAACCCGACCCTTTTGTGTGGGCCTATGGTTGTCATATTTCTCGAGTAAAAACCCGAAAAGTTTTTTAAAATTGTCGTGGGATTTTGGCGCGCCCCGAGATCTTCCCGTGAATCATATCGGCGACAACGCCTCCGAGCCGTCGGATTCCGATTCGCCGCCATCTCGAACAGTTTGCTCGATGTACCAGAACGGAGAGAGGGTCGGGAAAGGCCGAAGCAAGAGGGAAGAATATGCTGAAGTCGGTTTTCTGCAAGTTGCGGGATTCAGCGGCGAAGAAGTCGATCGAGATCGGTAAGTCTTGCCGTCGGTTTGCAGCAAGCGATGACGGAATCCCGAGAGAAAGAACAGATTGTGTGGTTATCGGCGCCGGAGTTGTGGGGTTGGCTGTCGCTAGAGCTCTGTCTATGGCAGGGAGAGACGTCCTGGTGGTTGAATCCGCCTCCACTTTCGGTACTGGCTCTAGCTCCCGCAGTAGCGAGGTGATTCACGCGGGAATTTACTATCCTATTAATTCACTGAAGGTTAGCTCTCTCTCTCTCAGATGCTTCCTGAATGATGGGTGTGAAAGAGTGTTTGATGTTTATTGTTGGGTTCTTTTGAGTTGGATTGCTTTTGATAATTTGGAGGTTTTTGCTGTCTCTCATTTGGATCTATGATGATTATGAATGAGTGTATTGATTTTTTGGCCTTCTTGTGTGCTTTGGTGAGTTAGAATGAATCTTGGTTTTTGGTGTTTCTGTTGCTGAATTATTGCTCTTGGGTTCTGGGTCCGATGCTTCATGGATGATGAATGTGGGTCCCCAATGAATTGTTGCTGTTTCTTATTTGGATTATTGGTTTATGATGCTGTATGGACGATGAGTGTGGAATTCCTCGCTCTTGCTTGTGCGGTTTGTTTTGACTTAGACTCCAACATGGTCTTGGTGTTTCTTTTTGCGAACTGTTAGTGTTTCTCAATTGGGATTCTTGAAGTTGGAGCACAAGTTGGTGGTCAGGTTGTTATATTCGGTGTTTCTGTTGCACCAGCTTGAGAACTGAAGTGGACCCAAACTTGGTCATTCCTTATTTGCCTTTGACATTTTGGGTGATTGCAATTGACCACTATAAACAGAAAAAAAATGCGCATCACAAAAGAATGACATATGATATGCATACTTCGGTTCGATTCTTAACCTACACCCGTTTTCCTTTCAACATTACTTTTAAAGTTCACATTTCCATAGACATCTACCGGCCTAGATGACTAGCTGACCCATGAGTCATGACCCAGTAACCAGCCGATGCTAGTCTAATTCAGGGGTTTGCCAATTATCATTTCAAATTTTGTCTACATGAGTGTGGCCTGAAAAGATCTCTGAATAAGGGAGCTTTTTTATCTCTTCTTCTTCATTACGATTAATGCTTAACATTGATATAGAATGCGCAGGAGCCTAAATAACATACACNGTGTATGTTATTTAGGCTCCTGCGCATTCTATATCAATGTTAAGCATTAATCGTAATGAAGAAGAAGAGATAAAAAAGCTCCCTTATTCAGAGATCTTTTCAGGCCACACTCATGTAGACAAAATTTGAAATGATAATTGGCAAACCCCTGAATTAGACTAGCATCGGCTGGTTACTGGGTCATGACTCATGGGTCAGCGAGTCATCTAGGTCAGGTAAAGAAAAGGACGCTGACTATAGCATCAAATTAGAGTGGGTAAAAAAGAGGTGCAGAGCTCAAGGCAAAAGGTAATAATGGTTTAGACTCTTTAGAGTCTAGAGACCATGCAGACCACCACATTAAAACACCCATGCAAGCATAAAAAAGGGCGATATCAGGTGGTATTTCACTTTTGTTATGAACCTGGTCATATAAGGTCTCAATATCCTTAATTTAAGGACTTCAAGCATGATAAGAAGACCATGGGTTCATTAACTCAGCATGAAGAAAGCAGAGTTAGTGGATCAATCATCAATGTCCTTAAGTCATCAGTAGAGGCATTTTAAAGTTTTAAACTCTTCTCGAAGGAGCTATTTTGGCTGCGGGCCCATCTCATACATAATCTATTTGAACTACTTAATCTATTTCAACTACTTCCACCCATAGTATGTCTTTTTGGCTTTTAGATTCTAAAGCAAGCATCATTTCATATGATTCCAAATGAATTTATGTTGTCCGATTATCAATCAATCAGAGGTGTATCATTTTTTTCTCCATTGATGAAACATCTTTAAAATTGAAAAACTAGAGAATCTGGAAGAATCTTTCGGAGCAAAAAAAAAAATTATTTTTCAAGAATTAGTTTAGTGCCAAAACTAAATGTGAAGTTACTCTCCATCTCGCAATCCTGCACGATGGTGGTAACATTGTATTTACATCAAATAAATATTGGTTGCACAATCATTGGTCTGAGAAATTATTGAGAAATACTTTTGGAAAAGAGATCTCTATTTCATGGATAACACGAATCTATCTAAAGTCCTTTTTCGTAGTGTTGTGCAACCGACAGATATTGATGTTTGGAATCACATGCTTGGCATCCAAAAATGTAAACAACTTATCTATTTTGCCTTTTAATGAGGATTTTACAAAAATGGATTTGAATGTAATGAACAAAATGAAAGCTTTATTATTTGGCTAAAGGACTTATTTAAGGCACTTTTTCAATTGGTTCATTCAGATATTTGGGGTCCTGCCCCTATCTTATTTAAAGGAAGAGTTTTCTATTTTGTTATTTTTGTTGATGATCGCACAAGATAATGTTGGATCTTCTTTCTTAAATTTAAAATCTAATGCATTGGCAATATTTAAGAATTTTTAGGGCATGATTAAGAACTAATTTGGATAAACTGTCAAAATATTAAAATCCTATTCAGGAGGAGAATACTTATAAGAAGAATTCAAGAACTATCTAGAGAACCATGAGATTGTTCATCAAAGTCCTGACTCCAGAAATACTGAGTAAAATAGGTTAGTGGAAAGAAAGCATAAACATCAATGTATCTTATAAATAAAATGGCTTCAAGAATCCTTTTTCAAATACAACTACTTGAAAACTATTTAGATATAAACCTGGCTACAATAAACTTAGGATCTTTGGATGCAAATGTTATATTTTAATTTTTAAATGATAAAGGAGATAAACCATATTCTAAAGCTATTTCGTGTGCCTTTATTGGATATTCCAAGTACAAAATGATATAAGGGTTATGTTGTTCAGAATGATAAATTAGTGACTTCAAGGACTGTCGGTTTTGTGAAACAAGAAATGGTTTTAAAGAAAACAAATCTCAAAATGAAATTGTTGGTTACTGCTTTTTGTTTGATCTTCTCTCAAATAATGTAAGCAAAGACCATAATGACATTGATTACTAATCCTAAGAAAATGAGAGAAGTGTAAGAGAAGGAATGGTATGTATTCAAGGAGATAAAACAAACTAACATTTTAAGTCCAAACCAACAATCTAGTCTATGATCTGAAAGAATAATTCATAGAATTTCCAACATTTTTGTTTGTTATGAGTCCACCCTAGAAGCAAGGCTTGTCTAAGTGCTGATTCTTATTGAACCTAAGGGACATAAAGAGTGGGAGGATGCCATGAAACTTGAATTGGATTCCTTTAAGAAAGCCAATACTGGGAACTTCAAAACTTACGAATAAGGAAAAACTATGGGATGTAGATGAGCCTATAAACTTCAAACAAAAAATGATGGAAGTTTGGAAAGATACAAACCAAGATCAGTAGCTAAAGGTAGTCAAGAGTATGGAATCTACTATGAGCATTCCAAATGACAAAATCCTTAAATTAAGAAAACTGCTATCTGGCCTCAAGCAACCACTAATGATATAATAAGAAAATGTGGTTTTAGATGTTTCACTTACAATATTTAATGATACCTATACATGTATTGTAGTTTTGCTACTTTGTTCTGATGACATGCTGATCATCAGCAGCAGCAGGAAAACAACTAATTAAGTTAAATCCTTTTTGAAGAATACATTTAAAATTACTGATTTATGTTTTAGAATCTACGTTTTAGGAATTGAAGTTAGTTATTCTACATGAGGGCAATGTTATCACTGGCGTATCGTATTGCGTATCGGTCGGGCCGACCTATACACCGTATCGTATCGTAAAATTAATTTTTTAATTTGTAAAAAATATTAAAAAATTATAAAAAATACAAAAAAATCAGAAAAATTATAAAAAATCCGAAAAAACAAGAACAAATCAGAAAAATCAAGAAAATGTATTTAAAGCAACATTCATCATTCATGTATATGAAGTATGAACTATGAAGTATGAATATCTTTGGGATTCACCCTTGACCCTTGTACACCAGTGCCATGCAGGATCCGACATTATATCTTCACAAAACAAGTAAAAACATACAATTAACCGTAGGAAATAAGAGAAATGAACAATTCAATGACGAAAAAGAGTTATTTCTTACCTTCTTGGTGTTAGAAACCAAAAAACCCTCTTTCTCCAAGCTTCCCACAAGGAAGCTATCTCACGGGCAAAGCTTGATGCAAATGAGGAAAATCTCTTCCTCTCACATCTCTTGAAGTGTTTGGAAACAAAAAAAGAGAGAGAGAGAAGAGCGTATATACAAGAAGATGCAAAAAAGGGGACGTCGGGGCCCTTTTTTAAAAGTTTCCCCGTATCGCACGATACGGGCGATACGCCTACGATACACGGCCGTATCATGTATCGTAGGCGTATCGTACGATACCGATAACATTGCATGAGGGTATGTTTTATCACAAAGTCTGCTTTAGATATTGTTGCCAGGTCTTGAATAATAGACAACAAAGTTGTTGAAACCTAAAGATTGTAGCTCTAAATGGAGCTGTTGGAGCTTAGCCAATGGCCTGCTCTTCTTTTGTGTATAAGTAGACTCCCTCATTCAGTGCTATGCTTTTCTCAGCGGATTAAGTGAAATATATTCATTACCTTTTATGAGTTTTAGTGTGCTTTGATGCACTAGCCGAAGAGCCATTGTTGGCTTTGTGTGTTTTTATTCTCGATTATTGGATACTTTTGTTCTTGGGCTGCTTTACACCTGCTTGCTGCAAATCCTTACAAGGGTATGGTTGGTTTAGTGACTTTTTACATTGTTATGCAAGTAAGGATGCCCCAAGGTTTTCTTTCATTGTTTATTAAAGCTGACTTGATTTCTGAGAACATGCTGATTTACTGATCTCTGTTGCATTGTTCATGAAATGCCATGGTTAATCTTCTGATGCTGAGAAACCAGGGGTAGCAAACCGGCTTCAAGCTGGCTGCTTTTTCATTTTTTCAAATGTCAATTCAGTTGCAGTTGCAGGACCAATAATAATTTAATAGCATGGCTTAAGAATATTGCATGACATTAGGTTTTTTATCTTTGGTCTGGATGTTTAGGACTAGATGTTGATCTAGATTTATGTTTGTGTTCATGCTCGTTGATTTTTTTTTCTTTGCTACATTTTGCTGCACATATGACCTAGACCAAGTACATGGAAATGAACAATCAACAATGTGGATCTTTTAATAGCTCATAATCAACTTACCAGTTTAAAGTCTTTGGTATGTAGTACCATCTTATGATGTTCATTCTTGATTTTTCCAAGTTTGGCATGAGGTCAATGCTGGGTTCTAGTGGATGGTTGGATTATTTTTGTCAGAAAGACGTTGAGCAATTTTATCTTTCTGAAACAGAAATGTTGCAGGATTACTTTTTTCCTATTATCTTCCAAGTAATTGATTTAGTCTATCCAATCAGTTTCTTGAAATTAAATATTGCAAAAAGAAACGACCAGATATCTAATTAAAACATGTAAACAATAGGCTTTTAAAATGTGTAAGAGGTCCGTTTTTCCTATGAATCTGAAGGACATGCTTGTGCTAGTTTAGGCTGGCCTTCTTCATAAGAAGGCCATCAAAAAGGAAAACCAATGGAACCTATGCACGAAATGGAAGAAGGAAATGGGCAGTGGCTCAGTTCATAAATATAATGAGATAGGATACAAAAGAATGTGGATCATTTAAGATATGGATTTAAGTTCCTTATAAATTTGTACACATTTTATGAATAATGCAAAATATAATGTTATTTGAAGTTTCTTTTTTAATAGCTAAAACTGATCACTATAATAGTTAGTCTGTAGGCTGACTTTATCTGCCTGAGGCCCTCAACTAGGCAAATGCTAGGGGAAATTCATTCAGTTAGGCTAGGGAATAGGGATTGCTCGGCATGCTTGTGGGACCAACTATTGCTAAGTAAGGCCAGATGGTTTGCACTTGGAATGTGGGTAGCCAGAATGAGTTCAAAGACGTTAGCCCTTGGCCAAGCTAAGAAAGTCCCACAGCCATTACTCATTTCGATGGTTGATGAGGGAAGAATTTGAACGATGATTTTCTGAATGGTTGGGGAGCACTTCTTGTCTAATCCAAGAACAAAACTTCTATTTGTGAAAAACTGAAAATGAGTATAGGCTGACTGAGGGCTTGAGGCAACCCTGTTGCCACAAGGCCAGAAGGTCGCCCCATGACAAGAAAAATTGTTGCACAAAATCCAATTTGCATAATTTTTTTCTTAAAATTCAGTTCTTTAAAACTAATGCCTGTAAAACCATGCTTCCCGTTAGGTAAAATGCCTAGTTTCTCTGTTCAAAATGTGGCTTCCAAATGTAGGTAGAAGTTTCTACAAACCACAGTTTTCACTTGCCCTTATAGATGCTGAGAAAAAGACAAACTTTTGTTGATTGTGCATTCCATATGAATAACGTTGAAGGATTCCAAGACTGATACAAAATCCCTCAGTCAATGTATTTCGTTTTTTATGGGCCTTTTTGTGTATGAGTTCAAAAATTTCAAGCCAAAAATTTCCTCATTAATAGTTGGTATGTCACTGTTGCATTGTAAAATGATGCAGATTCCAAATCATTTTCTTGCTTTCTTCTGGTTGATACCCGAGAATCAGTTTTAAACCATCACTTTAGCTTTTTCATGAAGGGAATGAATGCACATATACATTTTTTCTTCCTTCCTTTCATCACTTTCCTGTTGGCATCTGACTAAAGTCATATCTGTCTAGGCAACTTTTTGTGTCAGAGGGAGGGAGATACTATACAAATATTGCTCACATCATGGGATTCCACATGCCAATATTGGAAAACTGATTGTAGCTACAAGATCATCAGAGATCCCAAAATTGACAGCTCTTTTGAATTGTGGAGTTGCAAATGGTGTTACGGAGTTAAGAATGATCGAGGGTTCGGAGGCCACACTGATGGAATCTGAACTACATTGTGTGAAAGCTTTGTGGTCTCCTTGCTCTGGCATAGTTGACAGTCACTCTCTGATGCTTTCTTTTGTGGTATGTTCTGTACATCATAAATTTCTGATGAAAGTAATTGTGTGGTTTGTTGCTTCACATTATTTGTGTGAATGGTAAAAAAAATGTCATTTTCAACAGGTCTGCGGGAGGACAGTGTTTTTGCTTAACAAAAGTTATTGGAAACCAATGAATACCATAAAACAGAAATAGCAAATGCATTAACAATCTAAGAAGTGCATACTTTGTGGAAAAAAAGTGAACGAATACAATATCAAGTGGAATCAGGATAATTGCTACTTTAAAACGAAGATGGGGAACAGCTTACTTTTTTTTTCTCTTCCTAAAGAGCTAAGTATGGTGTTAACCAGAACCTGTCCCCTTGCCTTCATAAAAGGTTTATTTTTTCATTCGTCTTGTGATGGACGTAACAACTTCACAAATTGTCACTTTTTTAGATTTATCTCTCTTGGTTAAACGGTTGGTTTCAATATAATCCTAGTTCTGTCAAGCTTTTCTAATTCTCACATCAATATGGATTCAGGGAGAGGCTGAGCATCATGGTACAACATTTTCATATAACACTGCTGTTGTTGGTGGCCATGCTGGAAACAAAAACTATCATCTTTATGTGGTTGAAAGTAAGGATATTGAAGGTTTCATGAACCACCACTTGCAGCCCCAACTTGTGTTGGTCTCAGATTTTGTTGTCAACTGTGCTGGTTTAAGTGCATTGTCCCTTGCAAAGAGGTTTGAAGGACTATCCCATGGCGCCAACTTGGTTCCTTCTTATGCTCGTGGGTGCTACTTTAGACTATCTAAATCTATGAAGTCACCTTTCAAACACTTGATTTATCCAATTCCAGAGGATGGTGGCCTTGGGGTGCATGTTACATTGGACGTAAGTGGCCAAGTGAAATTTGGGCCGGATGTTGAATGGCTTAATGTTGATGATACGTCAAGTTTCTTGAACAAGTAAAAATTTTCTCATTTTGGTTGATCTTATCACTTGATCCCTTCTCCAACATATTTGTGGATTTTGAGCTCAATTTCTTTTTAGACATACCATAACCAGAAATTTGTAAAAAGTTAAAAACCATTTTCTAATAGAAATTAATGCCTGTTTTTCTATAATACAGTCATGCTTTTGTTCACATCATGTTAAGGTCTTATCATGTTGGAAATAAACTTATTTGAACGACTTAATGTGTTGTAGATTTTAGAAAATCAATCAAAGCATGCATACCATGAGAAAAAGGAAAAACTGTAGAGAGCTCACTATATACATTTATTCTTTAAATAAATACAAAGAGCATTATTGTTTCCATAAATGTTCATTTGCAATAATTTATGCCTAAGAACCTAAATTGTGAAGCTTCATGGAGGGGATAAATTTGTAATTGGTGCATTGTCTATAAGGTTGCATGTTCTAGACAGTAGGGACTAGGGAACACTTTTTCCTGTCCTTGAGATATAGACGGTATTTTTAGCAAAGTATAGCGTTAAGCGAATTATAACTTAAGACATTGGAAAACATGCTTGCTCCCTGCAGCTTTGGAATTCAATCTTCCTAGCTACGTTTATTAAATGAAAAGTTAAGCTGGTGGAGTATTAGATAACATTGTATAAGGTTGAAAGGTGCTTTGACTGTTGTCTTCAAATGATAACTCTAAACGGTACATTTTATTTGTAAGGAGGATCAGATGTGTGTGTGTGTGTGAGAGAGAGAGAGAGAGAGAGAGAGCATGTACCACTTATTTTATTATTTTTATTTTTAATGATTGCAAATCTCACCAATGAATTTGCCTTTTACTGCTATATTGTTCGTTTCTTTAACTGTTATAGAGCTCCTTTCAGTTTCTTTCCATGAGTCAATGTAGTAAGGATGTGAAAACTGCTGTTTCTTTGCCATAATGAATTCTTGCTTGCCAACACTTCTCAGTTTATATTATTACACTTCTGACCCATATTCATTTATCTAGGTAGTTATTGCTCATTATTCATTTAATATTTCTACAGGTTTGACTATTCTGTAGATGTGTGCCGAGCAAAAAAGTTCTATCCTGAAATAAGGAAATACTATCCTAGTTTAGAGGATGGCTCGTTGGAGCCAGATTATGCTGGTATCAGACCAAAGCTTTCTGGACCAAAGCAGCCATTCGTGGATTTTCTTGTACAGGTAGTTTCTCACCCTTTCTGGTAATTTTTTTTTTTCAAGACAAGTTTAATCTTCAAATGGAAACCCTGGAACAGCAATTAAATCCGACGATGTACCTTCAACTTACGCTGAGCAACTAGGACTTTAGCTTGTGCCGATGAGTGATGCTTATGGCTCAAAGCATGAACTTGCTTGCTATAGCTACTTGGAGGTATACACAAGGCGTGATGGATCCATGTTAGATATTTAACATGATGACATTGTAGGCAAACCTGTGCCTTTTCCTCTTTAATTCTGAAAAGGCTTAGCAGAACAGCTTAGGCATAGAAGACTTATTTTGAAAGTTTTAAGTATTTAAGACCAAAAACAGGGTGCCAAAGGCCAGAATGCAGTTTTTATCCCAATTCTTTCTGGAGCAAATCCTGTTGAGTCTTGTTTGCTAGATCACATTTATTCTCGTTTTTCTGTGAAAGACAGTCAATCATTTATGGACAGACTACTAAAGGTAAATATTGTGATAGGATCATTTCTTCTATCTTAGCACATGATAAAGCGTTCACATAACTATGTCGGACACAAATCTACTGCAGATATCAGAAGGCTTTGGAGATGTCATTTGCTCTCATACTTGGACAGAACACGTGCCACACCAACCGCTACTTCTGATATCTGCAGTAGATTTAACAGCATCCACAGTCACACATGAAAGAAAAATACTGCACTGGAGTTTGAACACATAATCTGCAAATAACCACTATGATACTAGCTATGCAGTTTGAGAGCATGAATCGTTTGCAAAAGTGAACCAATTTTGGCATCAATCTGCTTATAGGCCTTGATGCATTCTTGTCTTGCTGTCCTTAAGGCGTGTTCAATGCGACAAGTTTGCACCATCTATTGCAGCAAGAATTTGTACAAGGGATCCCTTATTCGTTCTTGTTATTCTACTCTTCACAATCCATTAGGATGATGAGTGGTAAGTACGTCAGAGATGGTGATAAAGAAGAGAAGCTTCATTGTCGATTTGGGTACTTACTCGTATTTCATCTTATCCATCAAACCACCAATGAATACCAAATTGCACTTCTGGTAGCTAAAGAAGCAATCTGACTCACGCGGCAATTACCATTCCTTGCTTTTAACTAGCATCTTGTCCACTCCATGCAGTCTCGACTCAACGTGACACTACTCATGAGGTGGTGCAATTTCAATGGCCGTCACATCCTTTTTCCTCACAAGTGGATGAGAAAATGCGTGATTGAGTCAACTAGCTTGCAGGAAGCCTAGATATCATTAGGATAACTTATCAAGCAACTTGCAGTACTTGAGCAGTTCTATTTTCCCATAATAAATCTGATGGTTTTTAGGAATCTGAATCACAGTACCTGATGGTTCATATTATGCTATATCTAGACTGTTGCTTATGAAAGGATCTCTTCGAAAGCTTAGAAGCATAAGTCGAGAGCCAAAGTTCTGGTGTGGACGGGTGAGCTGTGACCGTCACGTAGGCAGTCATGTTTGGATTTCCTTGGCGTTAAAGCTATAGGTGGATTACCTGGAGTCGAGGACGCATACGGCCAAGGGGATTTTGCCACACTCAGCAAGCAGATTCACATTTTCCTTTGAACTCATTTGAAACAAAAGTAGAGGGCGTGGCAGACCAAATTGTTTGTTTCACAGGCCTAAATATTTAAGACCTGAGGTTTGTGAAAAACAAGAAAGGTTTGTGCATGTGAAATAAAAACGCTCCCAATTTGTTCTCTATGAAAACGCATTTGTGTAACAAGAACTTAATCCCAACCATTAGCAAAATGAACGAAGCACCACATCTCTTTACTGCAACTGCAAGTTTGTGATCAGTTGAAAGCCTGCACCTGAATATATTGGCAATTCGACTTTTCATTATCCATAATATTGTATTGTAGATAAGGCTATCTGCAAATGTTGTATCTTAAGTTGACCTTTCTTCTAAATACAACATTTGAAAAGAGAGAAAAAAGAAAAAAGAAGATTTGAAAACCTTATGACATTAAAAATTCATAACCCATCCCATGAGTTTCAGCATGGCCACTGTCATCTTCATCCTCTCCCTCACTGCTGCTGCTCTCATCATCAACATCCTGAAACAGTGGGACTCCCCCACGCTTGCTTCCAGATATCGGTTCACTGTCCTTGAATGCTTCAATGTTGTCGAGAAATATCGGTGCAATATCCTTCTTCCTCTTCTCCACAGAAGTCTTCTTCAATTGCAAGTTCATCCGCATATGTACTAAGTTGTTCAATGCTTTAGGCTCCAAATTGTTCCTTTTCTTAACATGGGATGTTTTGAGAGCACTCTTGTTTCGCTCGCAAGCAGAAGCACTACAAGGCTGGCTTAGAATTTTTATGGCCAATGACTGCAAAATTGGGATCTCCGAGCCACACAGTTCCCACCAAATACCTGAAACAGGTGAAAAAAAAAACATGAGATCCAAATGATCCCCAGTTCTTAGGCAGTACAAATTGAAAGAAAATATCTGCATTAGAAGAGTTGAGGTGCATACGCGGATGTGCAGTACGCAGTAGATCCCCTCCAATTCCGCTGAAGATTTTGCGATCTCGAGCGTGATATCTGGTAAGCTCTTGAGCTACCTGGGCGCTGTCTGACTGCGGCGCCATCTTCTGAATCACCTTTTCCAGCCCAACTCGGATCTCAGCATTCATCGTCACCAAATTATCGTAGAATAAATGCGGGTTAAGATATGCGGCCGCAGCAATCAATGGGCTCTGCAACTCATTATGCCAGCAAGAATCTATGATTTCGCACAGAGGCATGTACTTCTCAACGTTGTTCTCGTGGAAGGATTTGATCGCCTCTTTCGCCCTGTGCAGAGCCTCATACACGTACCCCATTGTCGAACCATCACCATCGACCATTCTTAGCACCTTAACCAGTGGCTCGACCGAACCAACAATCTCCTTCCCGGTTTGCCAGAACTCGTCTCCCTGCAACACCTCAGTGATCAATCTTCCCTCATCAGAGGCGCAATTTGGCGAGCTCTGCCACTCTGGCGAGATTACCATCTTCCTCAAAACTTCTTCTGACTTGATAATGGATTGCAAGCAACAGACTTGAGTAAGGAACTTCGATCCGATGGGCCTCTGCAACTCTTTGCCTTTTGTGTGTTCCTTCATCAAACCAAGAACATCCTGATTCTTATACAAAAATTTTACTATCTTCTTGATATTGAGCATCATGGACTGCATGTATGGAAGCTTGCCGACTTCCTCCAGCATCAACTCGATGCAGTAGGCAGCACATGAGCTCCTGAAGATGTTTGGATACTTCTGTTCAATGATGGAGCCAGCCGCAACGAAATCCGGCTCGTTGACGGTCACAACTTGAACGACATTCTCCGGTCCGATCTCATCAATGGCGCCGCACAAGAAATCGGCAACGATCGGAACGTCGTCCGGGATGCCGACGAAGCACTGGGATTTAAGGAACACAGTGCCCCTCGGCGAGGAGGCGAGCAAGTTGACGTGGGCGCGGCCGCGGGCGTCCTTCCAGGCCCCGGACATGAGCGTACAGCCCGTGGATGCCCACGTCCGGCGGACCTCCTCGACGTACTCTGCGGCCTGGCCCTTAAGGTCTTCCAGGAGCTTCGTTCTGAACGTCTCGTAGGTGGGGGGGACGTATCCGGGGCCGTAGTTGGCGATAGCCAGGATAGCCTCCTGGAAGTCTGGCGACCGGAGCGACCGGAAAGGGAGATTGTTGACGACGACGAACTTCACGAGAAGGAGGTCGATCCGCTCCTTGTCCTTGGCCTTGGGCTTGCGGGGCTGGTGATTGGCTACCACAACGGCCCCAGCACCGGTGGGCGACGGGGCGGCGAGGGCGAGAGGGGGCTCGGTGCAGGTGGCAGAGGAGCCGCATCCGGAGACACCACTCTGCGGACGGAGGGTCCGGGACTTCTTTTTCCGGGGCTTCCGGGGCCGGCTCTGGAGATCGGCGATCGCGGCGAGGGCGGCGTCGCGGGCAGCGGGGGACGCCCGGGCGCAGACCTCGACGTTGTTCTGGGCAACCTGGGCGAGATGGTACTTGAATCGAGTGATGCCGCCGGAGATGCCCTTCTCGCAGAAGCTGCATTTGATCTTTCCTTCCTCCTCTGTTCCGTACTCCCACAGCGGATCCTTCTCTCTGGGCATCTTTCTTCTTCCTCCTAGTCCTACCCCTCCTGCGACTGTGGTTCGGCTTCGGGAGAAAAACCTAGCGCCTGGTTCTGTTTTTTCATTTTCTCCTCCCTTTTTTATGTGTTTCCTCCTTTTCTTTTTCTCGTTTTTGTAGGTTTTAAATATGTGATAAGGTTAAATTGGGATCCGGGGATTTTTGTTTGTTTTTTTTTTTTTTTTTTTAATTTTTGAGGTTTTAGATTTAAAGAGCCGTGTGATTTGGATGGTTTTTCAAAACTTGGGGCTTAGAAATTTTGAAATTCCAAATGATATCGACTGAGTAAGCGATAAGTTTGTCGATGGCGTTACGAAGGGGAAGGTGGGTAAGAAAACGCGTTAAATTAAAGTGGAGAGGGGAAGGGGCGGTAAGGTAAATTGTGGGACGGGTCGGATCACAACGATCCATTTTGGGTTTGCTTGCGCCTCCTGGTCGGCTTTTTCCGTTCCGGACGGAGGAGCTCGCTTGTGCTGACGGACGGAGCCCCGGCCCGGTGCCAAGCGAGGGTTTCTGTCTTCGAGCTGAAGCATAGGCAGCATCCCACCTGAAGCACCTCTTTCACTAGACTTTTCAGCCACCTGGATGGATATTGTCTCCGCCACTCCGGCCATTTTATCAACACTAAGGAATATCAGAATCATGTCAGCCATCTAACCAATTTTATACGGATTTCAATGGATGAAATTTGAATTGGATATATTCTTAACCATATCCATTTTTTTGGATATTCATATATTCAAATTCATTCTCATTTGGACAAAGAAAAGTTATATCTAATCTGAATCTGAAATCTGATTTCACAATCCGAATATGATAGGAAGCTGATTTTTTACATTCATATCCGAATTCAAATTTGAATCTGATTGAATGTCATTTCTTAAATCTGCTGAATCTGATCTGATTTCTTAATTGAATATTAAATTTTTCCACATCTGATTCTTTCGGAACAGTTCAGTCGCATATCCAATTATTTGGATATATTGACATCCCTACAATTTCATCATATGACTTATAGTATACCACCAAGTCAAAAATTCTTTTCTCGAGAGATAGATGAGAGTTAGTTGTTTCACTTCGTGGTGCTTTCTCATTGGCAAGTTGAATCATTCATAGATTTCTCAATTTTTTTTTTGCTCGACCGCAGCCCTGCTCTGTAGCCATCCTTCATAGCCATGGATCGCTAGGACCTTAGGCCACGGTCTGCTAATTAGTAAGTGACCAGGAGTTGGTTTTTGGGTCGGTTCTACATTTAGTTACTTTCTTTCTTCTCTTCGTTAGTGAGATAATTCTCTTCCTTTTATATACATACACACATTCAAGCACACACACAACCATAGATGTGTCTGTTTATTTGATGTACTTGTATATGTGTCTTCGTATCTACATCTACGTACGTGTGTTTTATGTATCTGTTGATATACTTTTTATATATGGTTGTGTCTTTATGCTTTGTCTTTTGATTTTATTTTAGTTGACTGACCTGGATCCGTTCAAATCAATTAATTCTGACTATCCTGACAAGTCTTGTTAGGGTCTTGATTGTCTTGTCTCCAACTTTTGATTTCAACAAGTTAACTTCGTTACGACAAGTAGGTATTTCAATTTTTTATGGAGAAAAATTTTGAGGCTCCAACACTTTGATGTCAAAAGAAAAAATCCTTGGAATTTTCATCCAAGAAAAAGTTGCTGGAATTGGGTGGAAGAGAATTTTTTTTTCTGACCATTCCAATTTTGGGTTGTGTTTGATGAGCACAGAACATAAATCTGGAAATTTTTCAATTTTTTGTTCAATGAAGAAAAAAAATTCCTGGATAAATTTCAGTCACAAGAACTCCAAAAGAAAAAAAAAAAAAAAACGTTAATACAGTATGTGAGAGCTGCATGAACTACGCTTGAGTTATGTCTTTCTTTCTCGTGTGGACACACACCTGATAGCAAGCTTGTTAGCCACCAGCTAACAAGGCTGGTTACAAGAGCAATGACACACTGCTAAAGTCCCTAAACTCACCCACGCAGACCCTAATCCCCGATTACGGTTCTTCCTCCCAAAGGTAATGAACTTCCATTATTGGATGATCCCCCCAATCAATGGTCGACCTATTTATAGCCTTCTTGGGTCCGTGCAAATGGGAACCATTCCGAATCGCATAACTGGTTACTAACAAAGCTCCATGATAGCTAGTCGGGTGAAGATGCTATTGAACTCATGAATGGTTGATTCAATGTTCTGCAGAGCTTTTGCACTGCTCTGTGTGTAAGTATCTTGCATTGCAACCATCTGTTGCTGCTGTTGAGAAGATGAGCCAATAGGAGTCGATGGATCTTGATTCATCTGCCTCCTGTATATTCCAGATACAAGAGATTAATCAACACCTTGTTCCTTTCTTTTGCCTTGACCACAAGTAGCAGTATTCCTTGTAATGTGATCTTTTGGTGCCTAAGTTTCTCCCAACTTCTTTTGTTATTGTGGATTCAATTAGCTTTCAGCAGTCACCAATGGAGTGCAACCACTTTAAGTGGACTACAGAGTCATTTGCCTGAATCACAGTTTCTGGCATGAAATTGGGAGAATGTAACATTCGCAAAATCATAAACTCATATACTAAAAATGAAATATTGATTAACTGAAAATGTTTCTCCTTCTAAGAAGATAGAAAATGTCACGACCCGAGTTTTGACCCAATTCATTTTTCAACACAACAGGAATAAACATTTAACATTTGAACAAAATCTTAACTTGAGTAATGACAATGCATAACAGACCAAAATTAACAATAGTTTCAACGACTTATGTAGAGCCAGACAAAGTCAAACATAGACTCAAACAACAAGACATTTACGAAAACCCAAGAGTCGACTCAATGCCTAGATCGCCAATGCCAATCCATTGCAAAACTGAAGGAGTTCGTCCAAGAGCCCATCAATCAATCAAGAGCTATCTGTAAAGATAGAAGGGAAAAAGTCAGATTGCAGTATGTCAATATCCAACTACAGGTAGAATGTGGTTCAGCAAACTAGATATAAATCTAGGTCAAAACAAAATCCATGTACATTCATGACTACCACCCATGAGTTTAATGTTTCATGCCACATTATTAAGGTATGACATACCATCACAATTGAAGTATCCTAGAGCCTCATGAGTTACAAAGTCGCACTGACAATCCATTGACTACTAACCATGATTATAGTGACGAGCATCAATGGAAAACTTTGTGGGCACAATATGCATGCATAATAGAACAAACCTTCACCAAGGTAGTGTTTGATGGGCCAGAAATTTCCTGTAGCACAGGAAACATTTTTCAAATTTTCAAAATATTTCCGTTCTATGAAACGCAGAATTTGTTTTTGTTACCATTAAAGTTGAAAACGGAAATGTATTTCCGGAAAAATGTTTCCACCGGGAGAGGTGGAAACATTTTTCTAGACATTTTTTTTGCCCGTTGGGGATGAAGAAGGGATGCGGAGGAGGAAGAAAGGAGGGAGGAGGAAGGAGGAAGAAGGGAAGGAGGGAGGAGGAAGAAGGGAGCGAGCACCTCCTGTTGCTCCTGAGCACCTCCCTTCGTCCTCCTCCCTCCTTCCCTTCTTCCTCCTTCCTCCTCCTCCCTCCTTCCCTTCTTCCTCCCTCGCTCCCTTCTTGCCCTAAACCTGGAAATATATTTCTATTTCATCAAACTGAGAAGGAAATTTATTTTTCAGTCATCGTACACACATCAAAATTGGAAATAAGAAAGATTTTTCTCATTCCATTTTTCCAAGAAATATATTTCCATAAATATATTTTCAATTCCAGATTTCCAGCCATCAAACACTACCCAAGTGATCTAGATTCCACATGGACTGAAGGTAACCTGTGGTGAAGCCTCCTGAGATATCACAGATCATTGATGCAGCAGTAGGGTCACACCTCCGGCATCTCTCGAAGTGGTAGACTAGCCCCTATAGGCACCTGGGTTGAGGGACCAAGAGATGCCTTGTTCTCCAAACCATTGCCACAAATATTGTTCTCAAGTTTTTATTGGCAAAGTTTTTCTCAAGTATTTTTTTCGGGAAAATCTCAAGATAATCTCAGACTTTTTTAAAAAAATAAAAAATTATATATTTGGTAAAAATACAAAAAATGAAAACTAATAAGAAAGCATAAAAAACATCTAGTTAAAATGATAAAATTGATACAGTAATAAGTATTATATTGCATCTAGGAGGTCAGATTAAATACCTAAAACACAGGGAAATAAAACAACGAAACAAAAGTTGAAAAAATATAAAAACAGAAAATGAAATAAAAATAAATGAAAAATACGAAAAAATTCACGATAAATTTTGTTAAAGTCATGATAAAATGATTTTTTGAGTTTTTTCAAAATATCATGATATTTTCCCCTTTTTTTCGTTATCTTCATTTTTTTCGTTAATATCACGATGTTTGTGGCTATGCTCCAAACAAAAACATAACTAGAATCTTGGGCCCTTGTGCCGCCCATTTATCTGTCTGTGGGTAGTCCAATGCAAGCGGAGGAGTGTGCAACTGCAATGAGCTCATGCCACACCACTCTCTTGGGACAATACTATCCACTTGACTCAGCTCGTACTCACATGTGTTGTTAATTGAGACATGGTTGGTGTTTCTTTTGTTTTATGCATCTAAACATAGAATTTAAAACTACAAACATATCCTAGTGAGTCCCATGAAGTCTAAGTTTGGGCTCGATTTCCAAAACTAAACCAGTTACTGGGCCACCAAACCCAAGAGAGACTAAGGTGCAAACATAAAATAAACATTAGAAGTCACTCGTGTATAAGTCTTCTATCAACATTCTGCTGCGCAAGCATGTGTACTTATCATGTACAATCCCAACCCATATGGGTGTATGCATTTGTATTTTCCTTAAATCGGAATACAAAATCTATTTCCCATCTCTCTTCTTTTAATATAAATTCAGTCTTATATAGTGAATGTACATATGCCAATACATATATCCATCTATATGTATATATATATATAATATATATATATATATATATACATAGTGGACCATACCGCATGTCGTTTCCATTCCATAAATACTTATGCAAGCTTCTTCACATGGCAGTTTCCACATAGCTACATTCCATGACATAGTACCACACTAGTTATGATGTTCACCTAGACAACAAGGTCCTTATTTTACCATTGTACATATTCTTATATGAAAATATGCACAAAATATATTGATAGAGATATAACATCAAAGAGGATGAAATTTACATGCTTCTTCACTTTACTTCAAAGATGGGATAAGTTGTCTAGTATTATACTTTCTTTATCACAGTTGTATTCCTAGACCATATGTATTTCTCCCAATTGTGTAAGCTTTGTCATCATGAATTATAGTCTAGTATAGGTATTGTTGCAGAGTTGTTGTACTATAAGGATACTCTTAACTTCTAACAAGACTAAGTATCGAATCAACATGAGCAAGTAGTATTCTTTTCTAACTAAACTCGTTGGGTCTGTTTGCAACTTTGCAAGATTGCGTTTCTGCAAAATTTACTGCTAAACTCAATGTAAGCAATCCTCACGTAACAAGATGCAGTCTTCTATATAACCTCTCACAACTTTGTTAAGCAATTCAAATTCGAACAGCACACCTTGCCAATGATGACCTCAAGTTCCTCAGTCATGGCTTGGTCTAGGGAACAATTATTGTGATCTAGAGGGAGGTAGAGGGTGTGTTTCAGATCCACAGAAGAAAAATCACACACACACACACAGAGAGAGAGAGAGAGAGAGAGAGAGAGAGAACCAGGCTTATTCTTGTGTTGCGTTTTGGTGCATTCAATGAGTGAAAAAGCAGCCAGATTGAGAACAGGGGAATCAAAGTGAAATATGCTCTCCTTTGTTTGATTGAGGATTATGCTTTGCTTTGGTTGTTTTCATCAATATCATGGATAATCCATGCTGAAGTAGATTTTATCCAGGCAATCAAACTTGCCCTCACAAATGTAGCCACTTCTTATTCACCAATGACCATGTGTAAAGTAATTATTCAAAAAAAAAAAAAAGATTCTCGTTACTTGTTACATTTTTCAGCTGACTCTTTTTATTAATTGACACTCTTTATGACCATTTGATCTATAATCAGATGCTTGAGATAAATGAACTTAAGTGCTCATATTTGTAGTTCTTATATTTCATGAACTGTATGTAGGCAATCCTGATCTCTTGGTCTTTTTTCTTCTCATCATTGAGTCTTTTAATTAATGAAGAGAAAGACAGATTCAAAAGCTAGGTTGTTAAAGGTACTTGAATTGTGTCAATCATTAATAGTGTCAACTAACTATCTACGATTAGGCAAGAAAGATGTGTGGTGAACTAATACATCTCTTGCTGTAAATCCAAAACTGGGTACTTGCTTACGAGGAACCGTTGGTGTTTTTTCTAGGATTCTTGGCTGGTGATGTTTTCCACCTCTTTACAAAACATAATGCTTGATGGAAGAGTTTGCAACAAAAGATATGAAAATGTGAAGTTATATATTTGAAACCAGGGTCACTGGACACGCTAAGAATGCCTAGGAAGTATGCAAAGGAAATGCTTCTGAAGCATGCTAGGAAGGGAACTTTTTGAAAAAAAAAAAAATATTGATTCCATTTAAATAGCACGTGAGGTTCCTATTTTAGGAGACACACCTCCCATTTTATGGGGATCAAATTTCAAATTGAGAAGATCGCTTCCCTTATGATTAAAAGTTTATTTTACATTTTACTAAATTAAAGTAACAATTTCCACAAGACAATGTGGATGTCGAAGATGGAGATTGTAAGAAAAGAAATCTGCACACTTCAGATGTTTTAGCATTAGCCATTTTGTTTTTTACTATGTAACTCCAATAGCATATGACTTGGAGCCTGGAGGTTTTTGGAGTTAGAAATTTGAACCATTCTTTTTATGTTTGATTCTTTAACTAACATTTCTATTTGTGACTAATGAAGCTTTATATTATTTATAAATTTTAATATTTGTCTCTTTTATTCCATTCCATGTCTTGTCTTGTAGAGGTTGCATTCTGAACTCGAATTAAAAGTCATTTCTTGAAAGGGTACCTTCCTTGAGTATACATATTAAAGTTTTGGTTCACAATTTCCACTTTCTTTTATCACTTTCTGCTATCGTTTTCGGTAACTCCCTTTGGTACTATTTAGTTATTTTTTAAAGCTTATGAAGCCGATTCATGTATTTATGGGTTTTTCTCCTTGTATTTCTGTGCACGAGTGCAGGGAGAGGAGAGCCATGGCGTGCCAGGGTTGGTGAACTTGTTTGGGATCGAGTCCCCTGGTCTAACATCTTGCATGGCAATTGCAGAGTATGTTGTATCAAGGTATCTCAAGTGAAAACTATTACATAGGATCGCTGCTCTTCTGGTAATGTTTCTCTGCCTTGCTCAAACTGTAAGAGGTTTGTCATGAAGTAAACCAAATTCTTTGAATGAGCTTTTGCCACATTCATGAGGATCATGCATTGTCAAAACATTTCATTCTATCCCTGAGATGACGTGCGGATGATCGGAATCAAGGACAAAGCCACAAGACACTGGTGAATCAAATGCTAAAATATGTCTAGTTTTCAATATATTGACTCCCAAATAATTCTTGCTCAGGGCTGGATATGTGCTTGAGCCCCGTGGTTGTGGTACCAATTACCATATTATTATTCTGGATATGTCCACTGGATGTCGCCGAAGGGAGGTTTGTTTCCTTTTTCCATTATAATAATTACTTTAAAATTTTATTGATGTTTCTGTAAGAAAATTAGTGGAAAGCGCTGGTTTTCATAATGTTTGAACAACAAACTCGGACCAAACTTTGGGAGATGCATAAGTCGTTGCTCAAGGTCTTGTAAATTCTCAGAAAACCGCCTCTCTAGGAAAAACATTGAATTGATAACCAAACTATGTATATAAATTATTTAGGAAATAGAAATAAAAAATAGAAAGACCCACACTGAGGAGTCATAGACAACTTTTACCAGCTAAAATTTTCAGTTGGTCCCTGTCAAAATTTTAGAAAATGTAATAGATCCATGTTAAAATTTTTCTTACGCCCCCTTATATCAAACGAGAAGGCGACTTGCCTATTATGGAACGGCGTGAAGAGAGCCTTCCCCTCTATGACACACGAAGAGGCTTTTTTTTTTTAATATATGATATGCAGATTTATTTGAATATTTTTTCTAGAAAGGTGGCTTCCTGAAAATTTACATTGAAACTTAAGGGGCTACTTGTGCACCTCGAAAAGTTGGTGGCTGTTTGTTATTGGCGCAAAACTTAGGTGGTGTATTTTCTTATAAAAAGACAAACATTTCAGGTAGAAGAAACCTGAGAATGAAATATATGACAATGATTTCGTATCTTTCGATATAAAAATCTGTGTATTTATTTTTCAATTGGGTTCTGTCCTACCAGGATACATGAAAAGAATATCTGCCACAAATATTGAACTCGTGACCGTTTCCAAGTTCAATATTTTATGTCCCTCCTTCTATGAGATTTTGGAATTCTATGACATCCAGTAAAATCATTGAATTTTTTGCGGTTAGTCCGCCATACCTGTCACATACAAATTATCAATTCGATTACAAATTAAACTATTCTTGTTAAATGCGTGCGCTGCACCGGACCCATTAGTGCAACAAAAACAAGAAGTGAGGCCCACACTGGCTTGATGCTTGGGCCTCAGTGGACTGATGCGCACGCATCAGTTGGATGCGCGTCAGACATTTTTTTTTTCTTTGAAAACGCTTTTGTATGAATTGGGCAGTTTTTTGTTTCCTTTCAAATATATATATATATATATATATATATATATATATATATATATATATATATATATATATATATATATATATATATATATATATATATTTATTTATTTATTTATTTATTTTACTTGTAATGCCAGCTTCATTAAGGGCTGTTTGATGATGCCAGAATTGTGAAATTCTACAATAAAAATTCTCATTTTTTATGAAATGAAAATTGCATTATCGAATAAATTACAGGCTCATTGTTTTGTTTGATGACAGCCCCAAACAAAGAAAAAGGGTTTCCACAATCTGAATTTTCACTAAAAAAAAATGTCGTCTCAGAGAGGTCCCCTCCGGTGACCACATTAACGCACCGGCGACCTATCTCTCTAGCCTTCCTCTCTTTCTTCGGCGAACACTACGGCAGCCATAGTGTGACTTTTTATGTGTTTGCCTCTCTCTCTCTCTCTCTTGGTTGATATCTGCCGGCAAGAATGACGGATTGGCCAACAGCCCTTCTTGCTCTAAATGCCAATCTCTCTTCCCGTCCTTCCGTTCTTCTGCTCGGCCCAGTTAGACACCCCGCCCTTCTCTAATTCTCAAACATCCATTATTCTGCTAAATTGGTAGCAAACTGATTCAATCCGTGGCTGATTCAAGGTGCATATGTGTCAACTTTCAGCCTTTACATTACTTTTCAAAATATCTTAGGCAATTTTAATTATTTTTAGACCAGAAAACAATTTTTAATATTTTTGCCACTTCAAATCAATTCACCGTTCACACTGATTCGGCTCAAAAACCTAATTTTACAACACTAGAGTGAGTAAAAAGTTTTTTCTCTGAATTTTAAGTGAGAAGGGAGAGGATACCCAAAACTTGAGTTCAATTTTTACCGGAGGAAATTTCTCCCTCCTTTATACTCTCTTAAATGCCACATGGATTGATGCTGGAATTTTAGGTGGATAGAGGATCAAAACTATTTGTAGCCACCGCCAAGTTTTAATTGTTCAAAGTTAGGATTGGTGATTTGGATTTCTATGTATATCTTAACTTATTTTGCAAAAGTTTACTACCTTTGAGTTTCTCATTAAAATTTTAAAGAACACAGTATCAGCTGCTTAACTCTATGATTGCTAATTAAAGAGTCGGAAGAGTGGCAGACAGCAGTTGCGAGTACTTGTTTGAATCCAAACTGCTGATTAGTTTTCTCTCCGTGAATACTGCTCGCGGTGCATAAAGAGCATGCCCTTCTCAATCTCTTGGCACATACATAAGCTTGATAAAGCTCCTTTTGTAACATGTTCAATGGCCTCGTGCAGCTTACAACCAAGCCAAAAAATCTCTTTATGCCGAACAATAAAATAAAGTAACTGCATGTACCAAACCAGTTACCAACCGTCGAGAAAGCCTTTACAAAGAATATTATAATCTAAAATCATTCAAAGAAGAGTTAACATAAAGATGGAGGAGCCCATCCTTTTGTCGTTTAGGATAGTGATGACATTTACAAGTCTTTAGGAGCCATGAGAGTAAGCCTTACCTTAGGTCGAACAAGCTTACCCTAAACCTAAGCAGTTCATTGAATCAAATCAACTGCCAATTATAGATCACCAGAACTCCGTCCGACCTAGGAAGCTCAACTGACGATCATCTCAGTGCAACTTGAGTAAAAGCTGAGTTACTTCCAAGTCTAAAAATGTAGATTTTAGTTCTAGACCGAGATGTCTGATTTCACTGTCACTATCTCTCCTATTTGGTACGACAAGAGCTTGTGCTCAACTATGACTAGTTAACACATAACGAGTCGGAATCATATTCTTTAATGTTGGATCTAGGTATCTTTAAGCACATTTGAGTTCTTTCTTCTTGGATTGAGCTCAATTGCATTTCTATAAATCCAATAAGATTTGTCTGGTTCCAGACATTGTGCAACTCAACTTTTGAACTCATTTATGATCAATCAAGGAGTCAATTTTCCAGTGTTTCACTAGATTTACCATCAAATACGTAGTTTGGGGTTGGCTTATGCTAAATTATGTTTTCTCAACTTGCCCTTCATCGTCATTCTAAAATTTGATACTTGTGATTTCAGACAATTGCATTTTTAAATGGGTAAATGAGAGAACTTTGATATGAAATTTGGAGACTCGGTCCACGATAAGGTCTGGTCAGCTTGCCCATACAACTGCTGTAATTTTATAATAAAAGAGCCAAACTGAACTTGAATTGAGCCAGCCTGACTGAGTTCAATTCAATCTGCGTCTGGCCTAGTCTGAACTGAACCTAAAACTTGATCTAGCCCAGGCCACTCCAAACTTGATGAATCTGATACTATCTGGCTTAGAGTGAGGCTGGTTAGGGCATGTCTAGTCCAGCTATTTAATGTAGATTCTGTTTTCAATTTCCAGCTCTATGATCTGTATCTGCTTACATTCTGATATCATTTCTAGATCTTTGAACTCAAATGTCAACTCCAGATCAAGTATTATATCCAAGATCCATTATTAAAACTTTCTCTAGATTCAAATATTACTCTAAATCTTAGAATCAGATGTTCATCCATGGTCTTGATACGTTGAACCTGGACGCATTCACATTGGTGCAAAATACATGTCCCTCATATGTCATACATTACATAGTTTTTGCCAAATCTCTCTTATTTGCATTATGTTCTGAATCAATCAGAAAAAATCAATCTTCCAAAAGTCTGCAAAGAACAATGTGCTTCTGTTGGAACTGATTTTCATTCAAAATCATGCATGAAATAAACAAAATATTGTTTAATGTCTGATTTATACGTCATATATCATAATGTTTCGTTATTGTAATCGTGTTTCATGAAATGGCATAGTTTTCAATGAAAAGTTTAGTCTTGCATCAATGGGAAAAGAGATCGTTCCTCTCTCCAGAGCAACATAAAAGGGAACTCGTGCACCCCCATCCCTTGGAACCCATAAAAATTTTGGAGCTGCTAGAGTACAGTAAATCTGGTAAAACTCTAAACGAGTACTCAAAATCTAAGATCAGAATAAGCATAATTTACTTTAAGCACTTGGGGGTCTGAGTTAGGTCTTGAATTCGAGTTGTAGTAGCAGTGGCACTCAGTCAAGATCTCCAACCAGGCTCAAAAAAGTCAGGAGAGGTCGTGGTCAAGTTGAGTTTCGGTTCTGCGAGTCGGGTAAATTTTCTTTTCCTTTTTTATTTCTTCTTTATTTTCTGTTTAGTTTTCTATTTTCCTTAGTAGCATGCCTTATATTTTATTTGTTTGCTTTTAGCATGCTTAATTTAGTTTCCTTTTTTGTTCTATGGTAGCTTTATTCTGCACCTAGGCTAGTTTTAGTTTTTCTTAAAGCATGCTGTAGTTTAGTATATTCCTACTTTCCTAGATAGTTTCTTTTAGTTTCCTGTCTTAAGTGTAGGGGTAGAGCCAGGTAGTCACCCCTCCTCTGCTCCCCGTTGTGTTTTAGTTTTGAATTTCAATTTCTATATTTAACTTCGATATTGGATTTATTTTGTATATGATATCTTAGAATTAGGCACGCATTGCACAATAGAAGCTGGGTTGAACACTCGATCTCACCCTAGTCTCTACACGAGCCTACTTGCTTAACTATAGTTTATAAAATGGATTTCGAAAGTAAAAATCTTTTCTAAAACCTGAAACGCATGCATGATCATGATGTCAACGTAGGTTAAACCCACTTGCATCTTCTAAAGCCTAATCCAGACTGGCCTAAGAACCCTCTACATGGTTACAAAACTTAGAGCTAGGTCACTGGGTGACCCACATAAACTTTCTTTCGATGTTTAACTAAGATCAGGCATTGAGCCTACTACAGTGAACCCAAATCTAAGCTTGTAGCTAGGTCTAAACCCATGAACCTAGCCAAAAATATTTAAACCATGTTTGGATCTTAGGTCTTGGATATTGGATCAAATATTGGATGTTATTGGATCTCAACCTTGGATCTTGGATGTTGGATCAAAGATTGGATATTAGTGGGTCTTAACCTTAGACATTAGATTGATCGGATGTTGGATCTAAGATGATTGAAATTAGATTATAGGCTCTACTGTAGTTCTCAAAATTGGAACTTGAAAATTGAATTTCAGATCTGGATCTAATAATATTGGATCTCAAATCTGGACAATGGATCTTATTATCAATCTTGCGGTGGATTATTAACTGAAGTATTGGACCTTAGTTGTAGAACCGGATAACGCCGTATCATGATGTCATTGAACATTGAATTTGGATCTAAACCCTAGGTGATACCTAGACCTTGACCCTGGTATGTGATCATGATATTAAATCCCTAAAGTTAGAGCATAACCTGTATCTTAATTGGATCAAATAAATCTTTCAATTGTGAACATGAATTGGGGCTAAATCTGCACTTGAACTCAGATTGGATCAAACGTTGGAACATGGATCATGAATTTGGATATTTATTTTGACCTTTAGGTCCACGTCCCAATCTTCAGCGTTAGTGACCAGATCTTGATTGTGCGTTGTTTAGTTACATGCATCGTAATAGCTTAGGCTCATTTCTACATGGACTAATGATCCGAGATATGAACCAAGACTCATTTATCAAGCTCTACCCAGTTCACGAACTCTCATTCTGATGGTTCACTTAAATTTCAAAATTTGCTTCTTTTTCAAAATTTGGTTAAAGGATAAGGACAAGATAAATTCTTGAATTTAATTAGACCATAAAGTCTAGTTCATGATCTGATTACCTCTGGCAAAGACACCAGGAACGGTTAAACTTCGTAGCGACAAATCAGGTCTTATCTCTTGTGGAGTCCTGCATGAGATGATGGAGTCGAGTGCCTGTAATATTTTCTCTCCTCACGGTGTCTATGTAAAGTTAAAAAATTTTGCATGTAAACAGTATGTGCATCGTTCTTTTGGTTTTCTGCTTAGAAGTTTATAGACGCATGCATAAAGATTTAAGGTTTCTCTTTTTATTGCATATTGTTTCAAAGTTGGAGTTCAATTGCTTTCATTTCCTTTGATTTCTTTTTATAGCATTCACATTATAGGATACCGTAGCATGTTAATAAATGATTGATTTCCACCGCTGATAAGATTGGTTTTAAGGTTTTCTAATAATTTTTTCTTTTAGAAAATTGGAGAAGGTAGCCGCTGTCGACCTAGCTTGCATCTAATTAACCCGGCAATTTGTTCAAGATCCGGCCACTTCCTAGCCACATTCTCCATAAAAATAAGTCCTTATTTAATTTTCTGTTAGAAATAGAATTTCAATGTGATTTATGGTGAGGTTTTATGGTTCTTTTCTGCTGTTTAATTCAGGTTACTGCACGACTATGTGCTTATGTATAGTTAAGGTTTTCTAGAAGCCAATTGATTAACTTGTCTTGGTTTGATTTTTTTTTTTTTTGATATAGTGGTTGTGTTTTAATGTTTTATTAACACATTTGAACGTTTTTTTAGTCTGTTCTTTACGTGGTGTAGATCTGTCGAATAAATTCTTAGGTAGCCTTTGGTAGATTTTTTGCTAATTTCTCTTCATCGATGAGGCTTTAACTTCTAGGATGGGATAGGCATTCTAGCGTTGTTTTCCCTTTTTTATATACATATTTTGCCAAAGGATTAGTTGAATTGTTTAGGTCGTGGGCAAGGCATTAAGTAGCAGAAAGTTGATCAGAAAGGCGTCAAAGTAGCTGGCAACTGCTTTCCGGTTCCTCAGATAGCAAATAACCGGATTTGTATCTCCTCTATTGATCACGACTTTTGTAGTTGTTTTCTGGTTCATAGCGGGTTTCATGAGTCTAGGGATGTGTCAAGGGCCTGCGATGGTCATATTAGAATCATGCGTTGCCAGAAATTGAAGTCTTGCGGTTGGAAACGTTGCCAGCAACTCTCTAGTTGCACCAATGACAGTTGGAAAAATAGAAACACATCTAAAATCTGGCAGTTTTCCTGAAAGTTGATTTCAATTTTCGTTGGGTTTCATAGCTGTTCTCTGTTTTTTTTATCTTGTAGAAGTGTTAGGAAATGTCTTATGATCTATTTTCCATCTGAATTGGTGTTAAAGCTGTAGAAAAAAAATTAATATTTCAATTGATTTATCAAAATTAATCGATAAAAGGGCAAATTGGTAAAAATGTTAAGAAAGGACTACAAATTGCCGCTCAACGCTTGAGCGATTTACATTAAAAAGAAAACGACAAACAGCCGCTTGCTTTATAGGTTTGGTTGACTACGGGGATTGTTCCCGACAAGCGCCCGCATATTTTGACTGGCCAAGCTTGTCTGCAAGTTGCCTCTGTTGCTTCTAATGGTAGATAGCTGGTTGCCTTTCTGTTAAAAGATTTGAATGGTTTGCATGTTGACCACGGTGTAGCATGGTGGGAGGTCAACAATGAACTATCTGAAGACACTATCATTCATCAAATCTTGATGAGTGGTGGTTTGGAGAGATTTCAGAATATATTATTGATTTCTAACAACAAGCCTTGGATTAGAAGACTTCGGGCCATGTTTGAAGGACATCGGCCCTTCTAGAGTTGGCATAACAACTATGACAACTTATTTCATAGAGTGCAATTTCTGCAACAACAACCTGCTCATGATATTTTATCTTTTTTAACCCAAATACTGTAAAATTGGTTCCTTCAGCTTTTGGTGTCCTCTTGGTTTGTTTCCTTTCCTGGCTCGTTCTAGCACTTAAGATAGAGTGACTGTCAATTTTTGCTGTTGGAATAAAAGGTTAGGGGGACTTTCTCTGCAGGGTTGTTGTGGAACTAAATTGGAACAAAGGAAAAACTTTTCCCTATTTTACTTTCCCAACTCTTCCTGTGGTCTGATTTCCGGATGTCCTAGGCACCCCTAGAGGGAACTTAGCATTCATTGAAATAGTGGAAGAACGTCTGCTCTTTTTGTTTCCACCTGCCACTTCCTCCATTCCTTCTAAACTCACCATAATTTTGTGCTGATGTACCAAGCTGAGCTGTCATTCGGGAAGATAATGGTGTTGGTTTTATTTCATTTGGTGGATAGTTGACTCACACCTTGTTTAGATGGAGGAAAAAAAATGAAAGAAGAGATAAAGGGTTGGGTGGGGGCTTCAACCTTATTTTGGGTGGTAGAGATCTTGGTTCACCTAAAAAAGGGAAATAAGGAAAAAAAAAAAGGGAATGAAAAGAATATTTATGAAAGCATATTTGGATAAAAGGAAAAAAAAAAAGAAATTGTTAAAATGATGTTTGCTTAGACTACATAAAGCAAATAAATGAGAAAATTTAAGCTGGTTTATTAATAGTACCCCTAACACTCGAGAACATATTTGTCTAAGAAAAATTATTTAAAAAATATTTTTAATTTGATTACATGACCTGATTCAATAGTGCCACATGTTGATTTTTAAAAAAAATGATGCTATACTTAGATTAATTTTTTATTTTAATGAAAATAACTAAAATAAATACTTGATGGTTCCTAGGTTGAAAATTCATGACATGGGTTATTTCGTATACTTTTTCACATTCTTGTAAATAGAAGATGAGCCACACACACACTGACATTTTAATATATAGAAGTAAATCTGGTAAAAACTTAGAGCATTCAAACAAAATGCCACTATATATACCACTTGTCTAATGACAAAAAATTCACATCAACAAAAATAAAAGATGACATTCATGACTTATATAACTCTAGCTCTACTAAGCATTCTTCTAATTAAGACATTCATTTGCTTAGAAAAAGGACAAGCAAAAAATGTTACCATTCTTTTTTCATCTTTATAAGTTGAAGATATGTTTCAGTTTGTAACTTTTCTTCAATATCAATGACTTCAATGCTAGAAATATGTAGCCTTTGAAATATTTATTTGAAGGTCTTGGCTTGGGTAAAATAGTACTTTTTTCAATTGCGTTAGCAACTCTTTCAAAAGCATCGTTGATTATCTCAAACTCTTTTAAATCATTTTCATTTGCATTTCTCCTTCTCTTATGTTTTGGCAATGAACCTCTATTGGGCTTAGCTTGGACATCATACTTGTCTCTAAGATTGACAAACGCTTCTAATGCTACTTGATTTTGAGAAACCAATTCACCGATAAGCTATATTGTATCACCAAAACTCTCATCCACTGAAGTCATTTGGCTGTGATTTTCTTTGGTTGTCATACGTTCTATCCCAATTGCTCTATCATTACCAAATAAATTTATTATTTTTTATAGTTCAGAATAGGTGTTGTCAAATACTTTTTGTCATTGGATTTGCTAATACGAAGAAATAAAAAAAAAAAAAGATAACAACGATAAAGAAATTCATATTTAACATAAAAAATTGATTATCAAACCGATAAACAATTAGATGGTTAAAAATAAAATTAAATACCTCTATCAGTGGGTTCCAAAATTGTTTAGTTGTCGCATACTATCCTTGAACCAATGTTAAATCCACTCAAACCATTTTAAAGATGTCATAGCGGCTATTGAAGTTAAACTTCAATGTTTTTAATCAATTTTTTATGTGATCGGGACTCTTGTGATCTAACATTTTTTCATCTTCTAGAGTTTACATACTGTGATGTTTCATATAGTAAGCTTGAAGCCTGCAGAAAGTATATTCATGTTAATTCTATTGAAGTAGCTTATAAAGCATTACATGTAGCTTGTTATTTTCTGAATTGCTCCTCCAATGGCCGTTGTTGGTAGGTAGATGTTAGATTTGCAGATTTGAACTAAAAATTGACTCATTTGTCTGCCCTCAACTAGATCTTTCTTATTGAAGCAGTTTGGAAATCTATTATACAAGACCATTTTAATATCTGACCCTAATAGATAGAATCAAAATTTTGTGGTTCAGAAAATTTTTAAATGAATCACATCCCGAAGTCTGTTGACTAGTAATGAGAATTGTAATTCCCTTCATGGAGAAAGAACCTATGTTTTATTTACCTTTTCAAAATTCGGTGGAAAATGAATGATTAACTATGTAGGCAAATCCATTTTATGCTTCCTTATGAACAAAACTAAAGACAGATGACTTTTGATTTTGTTAAAGTGGATCTTGTTTTGTCCTTGTGGAGTCATTCTCCATCAAATGAGTACTTTCCTTATCATGGTAATGAGCACATGAGAGAGAGATTATGATGGATACATGGTTGGTTAAAAATAACAAAATTGTGGCATCTAAGAGTGGCAGTAGAGGACAGAATTTTCTTTACATTGAGAAAAGCAAGACATAATATGGTTTGTTGCATGTAAAAGGAATTTCTCATTGCCACTAATCGTACTATCTTCTACCTTCTTTGAAAAAAATAATGGACTTTATGTGTATCTTGAGACATATTAAGTAGTTTTTGAGTATGCACACTAGATATCATTTTCCTTTGCTTAATATCCATGTCACATGACTGTGCCATTTTGGCTGCTGCCCCTTAAAGGCTTGGTTAACAGGATATCTATGTGAAAAAGGCCTGGGAAACGAGGTGAGTATCATGTGTCTCACCTCATCTTGTTTGAGATTGGGACTTGGAAGATGATTGATGAACTCAGCTTAAATGAGGAAGACAAGATTAAACGAGTCAAGCTTGAGCTCGGACTCAATTTATCGAGTTGAGCTCGAGCTCAGCTCATAAAGATCGACTCAAGCAACATGTGACTCGAGCCAAGCCTGAGCTGGACATCGAATATCCCTAGCTCCTCCAGATCTCTTTACTTCAAAACAAGCTTCACAGAGAGCCCATCAACTTTCTACTGTTCGAAACTCTACAACATGCTCTGTACGTACCATATAGCCCCTTAAATAGTGTCATTACCCTAGATTGTGTGTCACCCCATTAAAATTCTTTATATAAAATGAAAATAAAAGGTTAAAATCTCATTGGGCCTCACCTCAACCTCCATGTCTCATTGAGCAAAGTCTGCCATCTCTTTTTCTCATTGGCCAGCCCCTACATGGGCTAATTAGATTGTATTTTAGGCCATGATAACTTAGGCTAGTATCATGCTTAGGCCATGCTTTAATTTTCCATTTAGGCTGTACTTGTTTTTAACTGCGTATTATAATTGTGGGGGTTAAGTATGCATCCTTTTCCTTTATTTCTTTATTTTTCATGCTTAGTATACGGTCATTCATGCTTAATCATGTTTAATGATGCTTTGACTAGGATTAGATTTTCTTTGATTGCCACTAGGATCAATCGGGGTTAGATATGCCCCTCTATCATAAATATCCTTTTGTTAGACTTTACTTACTTCATCTACATAGAATTTAGATTAATTCATGCATTTATGTTTTTAAATACCCTTGCACTAATTTAATCATGATTAGATAGAACCATTAAACCCCAAATCTGTGGTGATTAACCAAAATTGGCAAAGGATTAATCATCTTGGGGCATGGTTAAGCACACCTAGCACACGCTATGCATTCATAATTAGAATCCAATTAAGCAATACTTGCTGCTATACTTGAAGTTTGAAACTTGGGTATGGAACATGGCTAAGCTTAACTGCACTCATACTTTCAAAAGGAATTTTCTAAAACTACATGCTTTAATAAATTAATTTTGAAACCGCGACAATTTACTTGATTAGTTTGACCTTTAAATTGTGTTTAGCCCTAAACTAGTTTGCTGCCCAGATGAACCTTAACTTGCTTGGCCTGATCTTGCCTAACTTGACTCACATAAGGTGCCTAACCTAAGTAACATCCAAGCTCATCTAAGCACCAGTCCAAGTAAAAACCATCTAGCCAGTTTTGCCCTTCATGAGACTAAGTGAAGTGTGAGCCAATTTTTACTTTAGAACCCACAAATTCGTCATTGGTCAAACAATTTTGCCCTTCATGAGGTGATTTTGAACTGATTTCAAGCAGGTTCAACAGTAAGGGTCATTTTATCAGAAAAAAAAAACTCTAAGAACTTCATTCACTAACCGGAAGGCCAAACCCAGATCACCTAAGTTGCCGTCATCCAGAAAATGACCATTTTGTCACTGCTACCTGTCATGTTTACCCACAAAATTGAGAATTTCTTCTAGAATTATAAAAACTGCCTAAGAGTGGTGCAGTTAGGATAACTCTCCCTATACAAGTCCGCGGAAGTTGTTAGAGTCAACAATAGGTTTACCTTAGCTCATAACTTGCCTCCTCAGTGTCCACATAGTATTTCTTCAGTTACTTTCAGTTTCAGGATCCAGATTTGACTTATAAGGCAATTGTCCTGAAATCAGAGTGTCACTGTTTCATTCAATTTTGCAGGTCAAAGCCAAAAATCTCTCAATCCTGAACATGGCTGCTTGCTCTGAGCTAGGATTATATTTTTCAGTACTAAACCTAAGTATCCCTAACTTCAATTTCAGTTCAACTATTCATATTTGAGTCCATTTGCAAATCTACAAATTCACTAAAGGTTGCCCATTTCCATACGCTTCACTTCAGTGCAGCTCAATCTTTGGAGTTGCATTCTAATCAACCGGGATGTAGTTTTCCAATTACCTCATACTATTGTGATCAAACATCCATCAGCAAAGTATTTCTAAGTTCAAATCGAACTGTCATCCTTAGATCATGTTTTCTCATTTTATCCTTGGACATCACTCTTAAATGGTTTGTGTTGATACTCGTGATTTTGGAAAAGTTCAATTTTTGAAGGGTAAATGAAGATATTTTTCATTCTAGAGGTCGCCTTTTTCCCACACTCCACACCTTCCTGTGACCCAGCCTACAAAGCTTAGTTTCTATGCCAAGGGCATTTTTGTCTTTCACCAGTACATACATATTTATTTATAAACCTAAGTTAGGAGCCGCATGAACCTAAGTTATACTTTATATACTTCAATGCTAAACCTAGTTTGCTCACACAAGGACAGAGCCTACTTAAAAAATGAACCATTCAAAGCTAAACCTAGCTGAACCAAAACTAAACCCACCTGACCTGAACCCAGTCTGACCTACATCCAACTATGTCTACACTTAGATCAACCCCAGGTCCAACATATTTTAAGTGAGTTTAAAGTCATCTAGCCCAGATCAAGTAAGGTCCAGGTTCCACGCCCAACCCAAATCTTTTATCCAAACCTTGATCCATATTTCACATATGTGATATGCTTATGCAAATCTTGGTTCCCCATTTCAAAACTTAGTTTTCAATCTTAGATCATGATCCAAAAATCTATACCATATCCAGATCTAAATACTCTTCAGATCCAATTCCTTATCTAGATCCCATTATCAAATTCGGATCCATGTGCCACATGTGAGCATTCATGTGCATTATATTCATGTAATGCATTACTCTCATTGTATGCTAGATGTTAGTCTATACATAAAGACATGAACTATGTAGAATTCTATGTTGAGCAATTTGGTCCAAACAAAAATCTAAATCAGTGTTCATATGGAATCGGAACGAATATTTTTCTGTTGAACACCATTGATAATATATGATTTGATGTGTATTTTTTTTTATCCTGTCGACTTAATGTTCATCCTCTTTGCCACATGTCAACCAACACTATTTTTCATGAATTGATTAGCACTCCTTGAACACATAGTTTTTCATGTAACTTAATTTTGATTAAAATTGTGCAAGACCCCTCCAAGAAGTTTACTCCTAGATCAATAATCTTGGGGGGTCGACCCCCTCTAAGCGCTATAAAAGGGGAACATCCCCTCTCTCTACACAAAATCGAGAGCTTTACAAATACTTAGTTTTTGACAAGTACTTAAGCTTAGGAAAAATTAAAATCTTAAAGGCTCTTAGGAGTCTGCGTGAGGTTTGGCTTCGAGCTGCAGTAGCATTCAACCAAGAAACCAGAGCAAGTACAATTGAGTCAGTAGAAATCATGGAAACAGGCTCATCCTAGGTCTATGGCAGTTCAATTTAATTTCTTTTTCTTTCTATTTTACGTTCTTTTAGTTTTTTTCTTTCACTTTTTCTTATGAGCATGCTTAGGTTTTCATTTTGCTTTTTGTTTGCTTAGGTTAGTTTATTTTTGTTTTAGCACCTACTGTGTTTTGTTTTCTTTAGTATTGTTTAGTTTATCTTATTTGCTTTAGGCATGTTTTAGTTTAACATTTTATTACTTTCATATAATAGAATTTAAATTATTGTCTCTAGAGTAGGCATTATCCTAGGTATGCCTCTCTAACCCTTCTCTTTAAATTCAAGTATTTGAATTCATTTCTATTTCAATTATGCATCAAGCATATATATTTGCTTTTAAGAGATTGCTTAGACCCAGACATGCATTGCACAAGTCATTTCAAATGTGGACAGTAAACCATATCTGACCCATATGCAATTTGCCTAGAGAGTCAAACGGGTTAATCTAGTGTGAACGCCCCAGATTTTTTCTTTTAAAGTGACCAATTTACCCTTATCCATCTGCCATCTGCAAGGCATGATCCCACCTAGCAATACCTACTAACCAAGGTCATGTCCAGAATGCCTCATTTTAGCCTCAATCAAGTATTTGAACCATCAAACCCTAGGGAAACCTGAGTTTCTTAAAACACTAGATCAATTTTTACAATTTTACTCATGACCCCTACCATTTTAGTCAATTCTCATAGAAAGACTATATAAATCCCAAGAATTGTCTACCATCAATTTAGTCTCAATAGATTCCATCCATGCAAGCCCTTAGGGCCAAGTAGTTTAGACCACATTCTGATTTCAACCATAAATGGTTCATTTTCTTCAAATTCCCACTACTTCATGACGCTAGAGCTCCTACAACCTTGGCCAGTCTTGTGTTAGGATCCCCTCAATGCCAACAGTGCATTTTAGGTTTCCCCTCTAGTTTCGGCGTCCAAATGTCAACTTGGAGTCATCATTTCTACCAAATGGATAGTCATTTCTGCATTTCTTGTCACCATTTCTCCTTAATTTGAGCTAGTAAACTTGAACCAAGCTGGTGTTCTTTAGCACATGATCTAAGTATTCCTGCATTCAGTTAAGAGAATTCTATTCAGTTAAGAGAATTCTATCTCAAATTCAACACATCGGGGAGTGACTATTACTGGTGACTTTATCACTTGTTTTTGAGTGGTTCAAGGATCCAATTTTCAATTTCTTTGCACAGGGAAGGATCCAAGGACACTCAAGTAGAGTATTATTGTAGTCAATTTACTAGAAAAGCCTAAACATTTCCAATTCTGCCCCTCACATTTCGATTTTCAAGTTCAATTATGCTTTGGTAAATTTTGAAAATTGTGTTTTTTGAAGGACAATTTGGAAAATTTTCCCACCAAACTTGGAACGCCCTTACGATGAGCCTAGCCATATTTTGGTATGGTCAGCTTGCCCATGCAAGCTCGTAGAGCTCAATTTATGCACCAGGAGCAAAATCATCCAAATTGACATGTACATTGTGTTTGCATAAACCTAAGTTTTAACTTGTTGAATTGAGTCTAGCTGGCTCATGCAGGACCTGAGCCTGCGCTAGAACTGAGTCCAGTTGCAAACTAGACCTAGCCAGGCCTAGAATTGACCAGATTGACCTAAACCCAATCTAGCTTGACCTAATTTGAGATGAGGCTTAGAATAAACCCAGCCTGCACCTAGCCTAAGCTTGGCTAAGTCCACTTGGCCTAGACTAAAACCACTTCGGACATCCCACTTGATTTAGTTCAAGTTCAAGTGCAAGTCAAACTCCAAATCTATAATATGACTTCATTCAGTCCATATTCCTCAATACAGATCCCAGTCTAGATTTTCCAAATCCAAGATCATATCTGGATTTTGGTCTAGATCCCTCTCTCAGATTCGATCACAATTTATAAGTATTCCAATCCAATATTTAGATCTAAATTCACCAAGTACTAGAACTTGTCAACATTCTAGAAAAGATACATGTCAACCTACCTTTTTTTAGAATTATGACACTTGTTAGAATCATAGAGAGTCCATCTCACCTAGGACTCTCTAAAAACTATAAATAGGCCATAGATGGGATGCGCCCCATCTGGTGCCTTAGCTTCTTCAATAGGAGCTTACATTTTAAGGTATAAGCCTTACGACCATTTGACAGACATTCATCTACATATTTGGAGTTATTCAATCTCATAGCTTGAGAAGCATGCACCAAAAATACAATTGTGACTTAGGATTGCATCTATCGAGTATACAATCACCCTTTGCCTTGACCACAAGAAAAATCACAAGTGTTGTACAAGGATATGTGAGATCATTTATTGGTTGCTTTCTTTCATATTTTCTAGTTCATGATCACAAGTAAGATCACATGCTTGAGCTTCATCTACATAATTTGAGTTGAATATTATATTCAGGAAGAGCGATTGACTAGTTTTATTGTACAGCCTAACAATGAGGATGATCCTCATTTGACCGGTTGTGTTCAAGGTCACTGTTGAACATGAACTAGCCTTAGGAAGACTTTGCTCTTACGTAAGTAGTCTAGTGCATCCCTTGAGGGAAAGACACTAAAAAACAATGTTGGACTCAAGATCAGGCATACAATCACCCTTCTCTTTTCTAAACTCCATGTTCAACCAACACCTTAAGGTATATACCCTACGTCTATTTGACTAACCTTTGTCCACACAATTGGAGTTCTTTCAGTTCATAGTGTGATGAGGATAGACTCTGAAACGATCTTCATTAGCGTCTACCGGACTGACATACAATTGCCATTCACCTTTTTCCAAAACAAAAACCATAACATAAGTCTTGTAAGAGGCTATGTGTGACCATCTATCAATTGCTTTATTCCATACATTGCCGTTCATGATCACCAGTAAGACCACTTGCTCATGCTTTATGCGCACAGTTTGTTTTGGATATTACATCCATGAAGAGGCATTGACAAGAGCTTGACACCATGGATGATACCCCACTTGTCCGGCTATGTTCTAGGTCATTGCTGAACATGAACCAGTTTAGAAAGACCGTTTACCCTTACATAAGTATTCCATTGCGTCCCTAATGGAAAAACACCAGAAAACAGTGTCGGACTTAGAAACGCTCTTTATCAGCATTTTTCGGGTACACAATCCTCATTCGTCTTTTCCAATCCATACATTCAACCGACACCTTAAAAGGGATAAGCCCTATTACCATTTGACCGACCTTTGTCAACACGATTGGAGTTCTTCCATATCATAGATTGAGGAGCATGCACCCGAAAAATACAATTGGACTTAGGATTTCCTTCATCAGTGGCTATCAAGCATATATTCACCCTTCGCCTTTTTACAAAACAAAAGCCGTAAGATAAGTGTTGTGTGAGGCTTTGTGTGATCGTTTATTGGTTGCTTTCACCTATACTTTCTGATTTATGATTACAAGTATGACCACCTATTCAAGCTTCATGTACATAGTTTGAGTTGGATATTATATTCAAGAAGCGCTATTGATTGGTTTGGTTTACAATCTAACAACGAAGATGATTCCAGGTTACTGTTGAACATCATCCAACTTTAGAAAGACTGTTTCATCTTATGTACGTAATTTATTGAGTCCTCTGAGGAAAAGGCACAATAAAATAATGTCGAACTCAAAGTAGTTTTTCATCGGTCTCTATCAGGCATACAATCACTGTTTTTCTTTTCCAAATCATACATTCGACCAACGCCTTAAGGTATAAGGCTTGCTTCCATTTGACTAACCTTTGTCTATATAATTGGACTTCTTCCATATCATAGCTTGAAGTGTGTAAAAAATATGATCAAGACTCTAGGTCGCACTTCATCAGCTTCTATCTGGCATACAATCGCATTTTGTCTTTTTCGAAAATGAAATATCATAAGGTAAGTGTTGTGTGTGGACTTGTGCAATCATTCATCGATTGCTTTCTTTCATACATTCTAATTCATGATCCCAAGTAAGACCACCTGCTTGAGTTTTATGCACACTGTTTGAGTTGCATAATTGACATATACAAGCAAGGATGATCCCTGCTTGATCGACTATGTTCCAAGTCACCTATTGATTATTAACCAGCTTTAAGAACACTATTTGCTCTTTCGTAAGTAGTCCAGTTTATCCCTCGAGGGAAAGACACTGAAAAAAAATTGTTAAGACTCAAGATCACTCTTCATCAACATCTATCAGACATACAATCGTCCTGCGCCTTTTCCAAACCACACGTTCGACTGACGCCTTAAGGTATTAGCCCTACGGCCATTTGACTAACCTTGTCAAGATATTGGAGTTCTTCCATCTCATAGCTTGTTGAACATGCACTAGAAAACATGATAGGAGTCAAGACCACACGCCATCAGTGTCTATCACCATACAACAGCGCTTTGCCCTTTTCCAAAATGAAATTCGTGAGGTAAGTGTTGTGCGAGTGTAATCACCCCAAATTTTTCAAAGATTCTATATTTACCCTTTCTCAAACATTTCATAATAACTTTACAACAACCTTCATGGATTTTCGTTTTCAAACACTTCATTTTTTCTTAATTATGGTCAAGTTCTTCTTTTATTTGACTACCAATGGTATGGGGTACTTATTTGGATCTATTTCAAACTTTAGACACAAAGCCTAGTCTCAATTTTACACTAATTTTATAACTTAGACTGGGATTAGGTTTAAAAAATCATATAGAAGCCTAAAATAAATTCCAAGATCCAAATCTAGATCCAAAGCCCAGCCTTAGATCCAAAACAGAACCCTAGATCCAAATACTATCTCAGATCCAAAATAGATCCCTAGATTCAAACCAAATACAAAATGGATTCATATCCAAATCCAAATTCTAAAACTGGATCCACAACAAAACTTTAGATCTAGACCCTCATCCAAATCTCAGTTCTGGACTCATTTGATCCCAATTTGTGCCTTCATATCAACTGAAACCCGATCCGAACCCAAGATCCAAAGTCTATATCCATATCTTTATTAAATTCCAAATTCTTGATCGATATCCAACTTTAGATCCAATTCCATGTTTTTACCTTAATATAGATCTAAATATGAGATTCAAAACCAAATATGAGTTTTAGATCAAAATTCAAGATCCAAATCCAAATATATTATTTTTTATCCAGAATAAGCTTTTGATCCAGATCCAGCCCCAAATTTGAGAGGTAAATCCATTTTCAGATCTGAATACAAGTCACAGATCATTCTCAAACCAAGTATCAGACATTATGATAATTTTCCAAATACCAATAATTTCTAGCTCAAGATTCCCAAAATACCCGTGATTTTCTAAAAATGTCATTGAATGCCCTTGGTTTTCTTAAAATATCCTTTGTTTCAACAAATAGCTTTCCTTTTTAAAAAATACCAAAATACCCTTTGTGGGGTCCACAGCCAACGTGGCATGCTGACCAAGATTGGCTTGGACAATCCCCCGGGGCTGGCCAGCTTGACACGGCGGCACGGCCTTGCCCTACCCCGACCAGCCTAGGCCTAGGACGGCCAGCACAGGCCAGTGGCTGGCCAGCTCAGCCTGTATAGACCTGGTAGAGGGCCAAGCTAGGCTGGGTGAGCCTTAGGTGGGCAAGCTGCCCCATGGTGCGGTCAACCCCCCAGTGAGCATATTTTTGGACAGATTTGACCTTTTTAGTATTTTTAAGCTATTTTAAGCCAATAATGACCAATTAATGGCTAATTTTATTTTTAAAAAGACCACAATGCTTTTGAGTCTTCTTCCTCTATAAATACCTCATCATTTTTCTCATTTAACATGATGGAAATCATCTTTTCAATCCTTTGAATGCTCTCTCTCATCTTCTAAATTTCTTCTTCATTTTCTTATTCTTCTTGTTCAAGTTTTCTTGTTTAGCTCTCCTAATTTTCAACTCCAAACATTCATTTTCACCGAGAGGAGACTTTAGAGGAGCTTGTGATGGACCCTTGGGGAGCATGTCCAACCCATCCATGTCATCATCAAAGAGTTCTCCTTGCCTGGAAGAGCTAAAGAGTCACCTCTACATCAAATCCTTTTTTTAAGGTATTTTTAACTTTTTTTTTTACTGTTTTCTTGCCTCTTTTCTTCATAACAAGCGGATGAAGGTCTAGAGTCTCTCTGGCACTAAGGATTCTCCTTGAAGCTCCATAGAGCATAACCAAGGCAAACATTTTCCTCAAAATCATTTTCCCTCTCTTTAACTTATCTTTTTATTATTTTAACTAGCTTCTTCATTTCTTTTAACTCGTTTATCTCTTTTAAACTTGTTTTTTTTCTCATTTGAATTTTTTTCTCTTCCATCTTAACTTTTTTTCTCTTACTCTTTACTCCTCTCATTTTCATTTTCATTTTAATATGTATTTCTTTCATTTTTAACTTTCTTCTATCATTTTAACTTATATTTCTCTCATTTTCATTTCTCTTTTTAATATTTTTTTATTCCTCTTCTTATTTCTCTCTCATTTAATTATTTGTCTTTCAAATATCTCTCTTTTTTTCCCTCTTTTATCATTATTTATCTCTATGTATTTTTAATTTCTCTTTCTCAACCTATTCTTGCTCTCTCATCGTATATCTATCTTTTCATTCATCTATCTAATTTTCTATTTTAATAGCTTAATTGTTTGTGAATGTGTATTATAATATGAGGATTTGAGATGAGTCATTTTTTTATTTTTATCATTTTGATGTTGAGACATATCCAACCCGATAAACACATAAACACGTTTGATGTACATGTTAATTTGCATTGACCATGTTATTTTTAATTTTTCAAATTACAAATCCATCTTTCATATTTTTCTCAATCATTCTTCTAGCCTTCCATTGACCACCTATATTTTCAATTCACCCTTGAGTGACTCGCTAGATGAAATCTTATCACTATCAATTATATCAAATTTTCTCTTTTCATTGCTCTATAGATGTATGTTATGGTAGGAATTATTTATTTTTTTATTATGCATATAGAATTTATGTAATAATGCATACACAATCACTTGTGGGAATCACGAATGCTCACAAGCACATCTCTAAAAAGCTTAAGTAAGACAAGATCAAGCCCTAATGAGGTGATAATAGAATTAAGGCAAAATCTTGAAATTTACTTGAGATTCAAGGGAAACACCATACAAATTACAATATTTTCTTTTTTCAAATATCAAATCTTTACACTTTTCAACATATTATTTTGATATTTGTAATATTACAAAATATCTCACCTTAGCCCTATGATGAACAATAACTATGGTCATCATCCATTTATTTTGATTTCTTATTTTCAAACAAAACTTGAAAAACTTATTTTTGCAAAGCATGATAAGTTGAAGCCATGTTTTGCAAAATAAGTAATTTATAAGAATGTTCCCAATTATATTTCCTCAAATAAGTTGAAAACTTTAATTTTTCAAAACTATTTTCAAATACAAGTTATCTCTTAGTTGAGTTCTAGTGACACTATTTGAAGTATTCAAATGTTCATGCAAGTGTCTCTTTTAAATAATTTGTTTTCTATGTTATTTAGCTATCCAACAATTCAATCTCAAGTTTATAAAGTTACTAATTATTAAGAGTTTGTTAACCCTTAAGACCATAGTTCTAGACCTTTAGGATAGCATTCCAAATATAAGAATGTGCAAAGCAAGAGGTTAGTTCTTGATCGGGCTACCTCTAATAAATGCATTGGGAATGGCTGGGCCTCATACCGACGGGTGAGTCTCTTTCTTTCTCATTTTAATATAAAACCACATTTTTCTGAAGCACTCCAAAGACCATAAATAAAAATTTTGGGGATGCAAATAGTGAGACTATGTAAGATTTATCGGTTGCTTTCTTCTATATGTTTGGTTCATTATCACATGTAAGGCCCCTTGCTCGGGCTTCATGTACATAGTTTGATTTGGAAGTACATCCACGAAGAGTCATTCACTGGTTTGGTTTATAGCCTAATGGCTAATAGTGAGAATATTCCTACTTGATCGGTTGTGTTCTAGCTCACTATTGAACATGTACAAGCTTTAGAAACACCCTTTGCTCTTACGTAAGTAGTCTGGTGTGTTCCCCCAAGGGAAAGGCATTGAGTCTCAAGAATTCTCTTCATCAATGTCTATGAGGCATACAATTATTGTTCTCTTTTCCTTAATTACACATTCGACTGACACATTAAGGTATAAGCCCTATGACCATTTGACCAACCTTCATCTACACAATTGGAGTTCATCCAATTTCATATCTTGAAGAGCATGTACTAGAACACATGTTCAGACTTAGGATCACACTTCATCAACTTCTATCTGGTATACAATCACCTTTCATTTTTCTCAAAACAAAAATCATAAAGTGTTAGCTATGTGTGATAGTTCATTGGTAACTTTCTTTCATATTTTCTGGTTCATGATTGTAAGTAAGACGGCCTGCTTGAGCTGCATGTACATAGTTTGAGTTAGATATTGCTTCCACAAAGAGACATTGATTGGTTTGGTTTATGACCTAATAGCAAGGAAGATCTCCACCTAACCAGTTGTACTTTAGGTCAATCTTGAATATGAATTTGATTTACAATGACTGATTGCTCTTACGTAAGTATTCTAGTGCATCTTTAAAGAGGAAGGCACTAACAAATAATGTCAAACTCTCGATCACTCTTCATTGATGTCTATTGGGCAAACAATCGCCCTTCTCCTTTTTCAAACCACATGTTCAATCAACACATTAAGATTTTAGCTCTACGACCATTTGACCGACCTTCGTCTACACAATTAGAGTTCTTCCATCTCATAGCTTGAAGAGCATGCACTGAAAAACAAAATCAAATTCAGGAACACTCTTCATCAGTGTCTATTAGGCATAAAATTTCCATTCACCTTTTTCAAAATGAAACCATAAGGTAGATGTTGTGCAAGGCTATGTGCGATCAATTATTGGTTGCTTTCTTTCATACTTCTTGGTTCATGATCACAAGTGACGCTCCTACTTGAGCTTCATGTACATAGTTTGAGTTGAATATTACATCCATAAAGAGCCATTGACTAGTTTGGTTCACCACCTAATATCGAGGATAATCTCCACTTGATTGGTTGTGTTTCATGTCATTATTGAACATAAACCAGGTCTAGGAAGACCATTTACTCTTATGTAAATAGTCCAATGCATTCTCAGAGGAAAAGGTGCCATAAAATAACGTCGTTGGGTGCTATTCATTAGCATCTATCAAATATACAATCTTTCATTTTCTTTTTTCACCAATATCGTGAGGTGTGTGCGAAGACAAGCACAATCATTTCTCAGTTAATTTCTATCATAATTTCCATTTAATGATCACATGTATGACTAGTTGCTTGACCATTTAATGCAATGGCAAATGGGTCTATCGTCAATTTGAAACGAGGCTACTTTGTACATTAGCAGAGTACATCCACATACCATTTGTATATTAATAACCCACTACAGGTTTACAAAATCGCTCCTACTCTCCCACAAATCACCACCGTGATGGTAAGGCCAGATAATTTTGAATTTCATAATGTTGCATTTTACACCATTTATAATTAATATCATAGATAATGTTTAGAAAAGTTCATCTTCATTCTGGATGGATGAGGTTGGTTTAGACTGCCATTAATTCGAAATGGAAAATGTCTGATCATGTTAAGAGATTAGATACAACAAATTGTATGTGAGCTGAGCCTTAACAAATGGATCAATAATTTTGTATGCACTCTCATAACAGGTTTATTTTCACTACTTTTGACACGACTTGGTTCATTCATTTATATGATCTTAAATATTTTTACAAGTTGTACATGAAGCAGTAGAATTGATGCAATAATCATCATGTAGTTATAAGCACTGCGTACTCATTAGTTATGGCATGGGGCTTGTGAATTTGAATTTTATCAAGGATGTGTGATCATTTTGCACAACAACTAGTCAGTTCATGTATATATGGTCTGTTATCGTAGTCACCCTTCAAGTTTAGTTTCATGTGGGCTAAAAGGATGACTTATCCCAACCCACACATATGCATGTCATCTAAAGTTGTCTATGTCCAAGTGATCGATCAGCATAACAACCAAACTTCATGCGTTCAAGCAACATCATTTTACTTTATCTTCTATAGATCATTCTCCCTACCTTGTGGGAAGAGTGCCATCATTGGGTACTATTTGTGCTCGATGTTCCAAATAGTGATATGTTGTACTACAATTCAATGAACTGCTAGGAAAGTGTACACATTGACTTGGTGAACATAAAAGGGATTGTTGGAGAATGGGTTGGGGATCAACATGCAATCCAAGCAATTTCTTCATAAGACTAAAGCTCCACAACAAAACAATGACTACGATTGCAATATATTTTTCCTCAAGTACATTGAGCCAATGTATAGTGGTAAGGAGCTGAGATTTGATTGTCTAAGTATTTAGTTTAAGATACTTGTTCACAATGAAGATAGTTTCAAAATGGAGTCTTGTCACTTGGCATGAAGATGTAACACATTTTCGAGAACAGATGTGTTTAAATATAGTGGCCTACACAAAATCAAAGGTGGGCAAGAATCAGTCAAAAGTGTGTGTGTGTGTGTATATATATATATACACACACACACATATATGTGAAGAAGAAATAAGAGAGAAAACGTGAAAAAAACAGATAAATGTATGAGTGAATTAACTGCAGTGTGCGATAAACAAAGTGCAGTATATGGTGTGGTTGTTTGTGTGATTCAACATGTGACACCAAGATACACATAAAAACCTTTTATTTTTGTGTGATTTTTTGTGCAATATTATGTGTAACACCAATATGCATGCCAAACCCTTTGACTTTGGTGCAGTTCTTTGTGCAATATTAAAAATTGGTTATGAAAACTTTAAATTGGTTTAGTACTTTATGCACCAATGCAACATGATTAAATTGACCAAAAATGGTTCAAAACGTGCAAAAATATAATAAACTCATAGAACAATTTATGAACCAGTCTTAATCCATATGGTATCATCACAATTGAAAAAAAAATAAAAGCTCATGGGCTGACTTAAATATGTCATGAACCAATCTTAAATGAATCAGTTCAAAAACTCTTGTCCTGGTCAAATGATTGTTCTATACACACATCAAACCTTTGATTTTGTGTGATACATTCAATGATACCCTATGTGGTGCCACCATAAATGTGAAGCACTTGGATTCTATATGAATTGTTGAGCGATGCTATGTGTGACACCAATATACAAATGAAACCCATTGATTTTAGTGCAATTCCATTGTGTGGTACTATGTGCGGTAGCAGTATATATGTCAAATCAATTGCAGTGCTTGCCATTTTGAACAAGTTCAGATCAATCTATATCTGACAAGTATAAAACAAAAACAATGTTTTGGTAACTAGATATTCAAATACTACATAATAATGAATTAGAGGTATGAAATAATTTGCATTTATTTTTGTTCCTTTGAGTGTTTCATAAACCAGCAACACAACTTTAGATTGTTGTGATGCATATCTTGCACAGTGTGATTCATAGCTTCCACATTCTTATTTCATTTCTTTATTTCTTGGAAAAAATGTAATAAGATGCTACACGATTTTTTTTGCTTCATGTTGAGCAACTAGGGGATGATACTAACTTGAGGAGGGAACATGCATAAGCAATGGAGGAGGATGAATCCAGGGTGTTTGATGAAGAACAGGACCACCATACTAATTGCATTATGGTAGGAACCTAGAGAAATCGTTGTGCTTTTTTTTTTTTTTTTGGGGCGGGGGGTGGGGGGGGCTATGTGGGGTTTGACTTCAATTGTTGAATGTAGTCAAAGGCATTTACTCCTGTCGGTGGGTACTCCATGCTATAGGTTCAAGTAGGATGTGAGTGCACTTTCTACCAGTAATGCTTGTTATACCCTGATGTGAACCACTACCCAGCATATGGATGCACTTCAACACCTCCCGTCTCTCAATCCTCTAGTTCTAATAGAAGTTGCAATTCATCTCAACACTAGGAACCATCTGTGTTCTTCTGGTGGCCTTGGAACTGACTGACTTTTTCCAGCCTATAGGAGAACTCTATTGTGCTGCATCTCAACCTCATTCATGCATATCAACCAGATATCCTTGCACGACATTTTCGTAGCCTTCAAAAATTTTATCCTATCCTCATGTTTTCCTTCCCTATCCAATCTTCAGACAACATGCACGTAAAAAGCCCTACAAATTTAGTAATTGATCACATCCCATCTATCGAACAACATACAAAATTATGTACTTGTTTGATCCTTAGTCTCTCTATTTATATGCTCCCATATCCATGCTTGTAAAGATGGCATATATGTGTATTTAAGCACAAGTCATGCATGAAGATGCTGTATTTAATCTATACTTACATTGATGGATTGGGTGCCTTGTTGCAATCGGTGGAACTAGTTGAATAAACGAACCAGCATAACTACGCTTCATGCATAGTTGTCTATTGCTGATGTCCTCAAGGAATTGCATATATATTGAGAACCCTCATCATCTCCTTCCTCTCATGTTGTTATTCCTCACTTTTCCTCTTGTCTCTAAAGATGGTCATCTCCATCGTTTGATGATCGGTTATAAACCTTTACACCCACCTCTCCAACCTCCTTCTCCTCCTCTGGTACATGGAGAGAGGCTACCATCTCTACCTCTTCTTCTTCTTCATTGTGTACCTCTTTCTTCACTATATCTTCATTGTAAATTCCTTTCCCTCAGGCAAGTACTTCTAGGTACTTCTACATCTCCCACTCTTTACCAAACTCCTTCTTGCTGAACTTCTTCCTTTCCCACTTGTACTTCTTCAACCTCTCTCATGCAAAGGTACAATTTGTTTCTTCTTTCCCTTTCTTGTGCCAGAATTATCGCTAAATATAGCCGATAAAGAATAAATTACATCGATTCTCTGCTAGCTTCTTCTAACAAACAAGTCATTGATTTATTCATTGTTTGTCATGCAGGTACATGACAACAATCATCTTGAACTTTCCCTTCATAAATAGACAGTACAGATTCAGCTTTGGACAAGCCAAGTAGCTCCCTGCACCTACTTCTCATATTGTACTTGGAGCTCCTCACAACTGCATTCTCATAACACTTTATGCCGATTAGTCTTGCGACGTTCTTCAGCATCACAGCCATCTCAAATCCATTGACTTCAAATGTATTTGTCTTGGAGTCACATTTCTTAGTGATATCGTAGATGGGCCTCTAAGACATGGCAAACCACCAACTATCCAGGACTTCACCCAAATGCATGTTTTGCAATATGTCCTTCTAGTAATCGCTGAGCACATTGTACCAAACAAGGATATTGTGTGCATTTCCATTACATGGAAAACCCATATTGCATACATATCATAAATAATAGTTCTATCTCATGCAACATCACACTAACTATCACAATGTCTCAATTGTACAAAACACTGTATCAAACACAAGATTGCACAAGCTACAATACAAATCCAGCTATTGTGCCTTCAAACTACAAAGCAAAGCAACCATACCTCAATGAGTCCTTGCCTTTGGCAGCCATTGGCATACTTCATTGTATTTCGCCATACTCGGCCACTTTTCTTTTTTGCAGGCCAGTGTATATCCTAGTGAGAACCCTCATCTCCTTCCTCTCATGTTGTTATTGCTCACTTTTCCTCTTGTCTATAAAGATGGTCATCTCCATCGTTTGATGATCGGTTATAAACCTTTACACCCACCTCTCCAACCTCCTCCTCCTCCTCTAGTACATGGAGAGAGGCTACCATCTCTACCTCTTCTTCTTCTTCATTGTGTACCTCTTTCTTCACTATATCTTCATTGTAAATTCCTTTCCTTCAGGCAGGTACTTCTAGGTAATTCTATGTCTCCCACTCTTTACCGACTCATTCTTGCTGAACTTCTTCCTTTCCCACTTGTACTTCATCAACCTCTCTCATGAAAAGATACAATTTGTTTCTTCTTCCCCTTTCTTTTTCAATGATGGATTTCTCAAAGACAAATATGTCTCATATCTGTTCATCCAAATCCTTTTCACCTTCATCTTTTTCGCTCATTGCCTCCACCTTACATCCCTCAATGTTCACATTTCTTCTCATTTTCCTCTCCTTCCTCCACCACTAAATTCTTACCGACATATTTCATTGTCACTGCCATCTGTCCACTATTGTCCATAGCTTATTGCCCCGTCCACTCTTCCTATCGTTGCAGCTTGGTGCATCTTAGCCCGAAGCAAGGGTATGTGCATTTCTTTAAGTCACAAGAGCTGGTGGGAGCCATCTTAGATAGGGCTGCACACGAGCCGAGTTGACCCGAGTTTGCCCAGCTCGAACTCAACTCGGCTCAAAGGGCTCAAGCTCGAGCTCGAACTCGAGTCGAGTTCCCTAACACGAGCTCGACTCGTTTAACTCGTTTAACATTTAATTATTAAACCAATAGAGTTAAACGAGTCGAGCTCGACTCGTTTAACTCGTTGTGAGATATACCTCTTCGAGCAGAAGAAAGGGGAAAGCTAAAAATAACAAAGAAAGAAACGCACCCAAAACCCACCGAGAGAGAGATACATAGATGTACCTGTTCAAGCAGAAGAAAGGGGAAAACACCTTTGTATTGTTCTGTTGCTGCTCGTGCTTCATGCTAGTCAGTTAGGCTATAAGGAGAGGGAAAGGGGAAAACACCTTTGTCCATGACCTCTTCCGTCTAGCAACAAATAGAGCAGCGTGGTCAAGCTATAAGGAGAGGGAGAGGCCATCGAAAGGCAAAGGCCATCAATTGACTATGCTGCCATCTTCATCAGAGTGAGGAGGAGAAAGACAGAGAGAAAGAAAAGCACATTAGGGGCTACCTTGCGATGGCCGGTTTGCTGGAGAGTCGGTGGTGGTTCCTTTCCCTGCTAGAGAGGTAGTGGCGGAGCGCCTACGCTCGACCGTCTTTGAGTGAGGTCGCAGAAAGAACCCTCGCGTAGCACTTTTCACTGGCTCGTTCTGTATACTCCACTCTCAACAGCACCAGCAGTGGTGGGTGTAGTGTTTGACATCATGCAGAAGAGAGACAACAAACGGCGTCACGGCGATGCACTGGAAGGCTGGAAGCGGCGAGAGAGAGCAGATGGCGGTGCAGTGGAAGCGTCGGACCGAGTGGCGTCAGTGCCGTCAGGACACAGGCGAGAGAGGGAGGGAGAGTCGGAGAGGAGAGAGAGCGAAAACGAAAGAAGGATGAAACCCTAAAATTTTTCCCCCTTTGGCGCTTTCTCATCTTGATCTTGAACCGGTTTTAAAGAAACCGGTTCACTAAATAATCGAGTCGATTCGAGTTTAACGAGTTCCCTCACATAAACTCGAACTCGACTCGATTACATAAACTTTAAAACCGGTTCACTAAATAATCGAGTCGATTCGAGTTTAACGAGTTCCCTCACATAAACTCGAACTCGACTCGATTACATAAACGAGTCGGCTCGTCAACTCGAGCTCGACTCGTTTAACTAAATAAGCAGCTCGTTTAAACAAACAAGCCGAGCTAAACGAGTCGAGCTCGTTGAACAGCCCTGATCTTAGATCAGAAACAAAAGCAAATATTATCACTCCCAATATTGTGTGCTATACCATATATAATAATGCATGTGATATTATGTGTTGTGCAAGATAGTGTCGATGCATTACATGCGATCTCCTAAAACTCTCTTGAAAATCCTTATGTTGCTTGTGCAGTATCGTTTCAAATGGTGCATGGATCACGAGAAAAGACAATATCCCATTGTAAATAACACCCAAATGCTCATATTCCACATATCGTTGGTTTGGGCGACAATGTGAAAGGACATTCAGGCAAGGAAAATACTTGTTCATTGTATTGATAAACATTGAGCCCGAGTCTTCGGTGATGATCTAACAAATCTTTATGGCTTTGAGGGGCGTTTGTGTTTTTCATAGGTCACTGCAATAGTGAACTAGTTTGCGCTCTCTTAGCTTAAACAATAATATGGTGAGACTCGCCAAACGATATGCCTTTTTTCGAGTGATGCCCTTTATTAGGCCTGGGTGCCGGGCTGGACTGCCACCGGGTACGGCCCGGTCGGGCCAGGAATATCGGGCCGGGCCTGGGCCCTGTCTTTGGGCCTGACGGGCCGACCTAGGCCGGGCTGGCCCGGCCCGATGACACACTTACCCCTTATTAATACCCTTATTAATGGACGACAATATTTTGAGAATTTTTCATTGAAGATAGTTGGCAATTACATTTTTAAGTTTTAAGATGATACGGTTGCTGTCGATCTCGATTCTATTATCAAAACCCGAAACCTGCGGATACCACGTAACAGCAACATAAGACGAATTTTTGGTGCGCAGCGCGTGCACATATGACCAGCTTAAGTGGATTTAACGGACAAAGAAAGAAAAGAAAGGGGGCATGCTTTAGGCCGGAGGACCACTTGCTTCCAACTCCTGGGATGCTTAAGATGTAAGCAGCCACAGGAGGAAAAGGGATCTAATTATTTTCTTTGGACTACGGAGTTGTGAGAGAGAGAGAAAGCGATAGAGAGAGATGGATCGTATTTTGAAGGCAGCGAGGGCTTCCGGCTCCCTTAATCTCTCCAATCGTTCCCTCAGGTGCCGATTTGCAATGCATAACTGATTTTTTTTGTTTCAACAAAAACTTATACTACTGTCACCTTAGTCCCCTCTACCAACATTTTGTCTACCTTTCTTTTTTCTTCCCGTTTCCGGTCTTGTTTCACAATCATCCGACATCCTTTGCGTCTTGTCTGTATACCGGGATCTGCATTACTGCTACACGGACCACTGCTACCATTCCCGTGGCCGTCACCTTCTCCGTGATGACGGCATCGTTCATATCACCTTTGACGTTCAACGGCTGATCGACCGTTAAAAAAGTCCTTTTTCTATTGTAACTTGCCTTCTCACACTTTCTAATGGACTCATCATTTTCCCTCTTTCATCCTCCCTTAATTGTTTCCCAGGGAGATACCAAACGAGGTTTATAAGTACATGGATGCTTGTGGCGAGGGGGAAAACTGGTGGGAGGTAAATATCATCCTTATCATGGTCCTCGTCACTATTTTTTGTGCCTAATTTATAACAAGTGTGGGACAGAAACTGCAAACTAAGAAAAATTTTTTTCCGACATTGATCTCGTTGTGTAATGGATTCTCTTTTTCTTAGAACTATTCTCACCATTTGAGCAGGCTGTGGAGTTGCAAAAACTTATTGTAGCTCATAATAGCATTGAGGTACTAAAGGATGATCTGAGGAACTTGACATCCTTGACAGTTCTTAACATCAGCCACAACAGACTTACACAAATCCCGGCTGTTATCGGAGAGTAAGCACATTTTGGTAGTGAATGTGTGTGTTTGTATCTTTGAATTCCTTAGAATGTGAAGGCAGTGTACTTTTTTTCATGGCCTCTGTTGAACATGATTTTTTTCTCGTTTCGTAGGCTTACCGTGCTTAAGATGCTGGACGTATCATTCAACGCGATAAGTTGTTTGCCAAATGAGATTGGTTCACTAACCTCTCTTATCAAGTAAGTCTGCTTTCTTCTCCGCTTTTTGTAGCCTATTGATCCTTTGCTTGTGGTTGTGATGGCTGCCACATATAAAGAAGAACAATGATTTACCCCTTCCATGATTCAATAACGCAGTTATATGCAGTCTTTTGCTTAAGGGACTATCACATTGGAAATGGGTTACACTGAAAATAGAGTGAAAAAAGCTCTCTCCCTTTTGTTGAAGAAGCCAGACTTCTTATTTTTCGTTGACCAAAATATTTCAAACTGACAAGGCTAGATGTATTACTTGCATATGAGACATGTAATGTCAAAGATATTTCACATTCTCAACCTATCCTGTCCATCCAAATCTCGTTTTCCTTCTTATCTCTTTGTCTGAAACATTTAAGTACCTTTCTGTTTAATCCTTTACACTTGTTGCCATGACAAATATTCTATGTTTACCACAAGGTGGAACTTTTACCATGGAAGTTGCTCGTTTTCTATATTCAACTGTACATAAGTTCAGGCTGCTTTGCGGCACATGATTGGTTCATCAGTAATTACAAATAATAATGAAAGTTTGTTCTGGCAAATCAATGTCATTTGATGAGATGTTTCCACTTTGCAGACTTGATTGTTCAGGCAACCTACTTAAAGAACTTCCAAACGCAATTGGGAGGTGTACAGAACTGTCTGAAATAAAGGTTATTTTTATCATGCGGAAAGTTATTATCCTTGGGATACTATGTTTTTTCCCATCTTCTTCCTTACCATTTTTCCCCTGGGGTACATTAGTACATATCGATAAGAGGAATAAGCTCACCTGTTATCATCTTTTTGACATTATGTTGCTTTAGTTGTATTGTGGCTCTTTTCTTGATATCTTGTTTTCAATGGCGTATGATATGTCTGAGTCCTTTTCAGCTTCTTTGTTTTTGTTTATTTTCTTTGAACATGCTCTGAAGTTCTGTTTTCTTCCTCAGGTATCCAACAATTCTTTGATGGAGTTGCCTGAGGGGCTAGTTGGTTGTGCAAAATTAACAAAGCTCGATCTGGAGGTAGTCCCAAGTTTCAACTAAATTATTCTACAATAATATACATTTTGTTGAGTCATATTCTTATATGCAACTGCTGCATGTCCTAGGGAAACAAGTTGGTTGCATGGCCAGAAAGTATTTTCACATCATGTAAATCTCTTGCTGAGCTTAATGCTGGTGCGTATCTCAGTTAATTAGTTGTCTATTTTTTGATGCACTCCAAAAGGCTTCTCTGATAAAATGTTAAAAGTTTCTCTTTGGTTTACTTCTGTAGCAAAAAATGCTCTTGCTAGGATTCCAGAAAGTTTAGGACTTCTTTCTGGACTTATTCGTCTTGATCTACATCAAAATAGTGAGTTGGATGTTCTTTTATTTCAACGTACAATCTTCTTTTCCCATTTTTTGTTATTGGCATGCTTGGTACTAAATATTTGAAGACTGATTTGTTTTTTACTGTGTATGAGTCCTATAATGTTTTACATCTGGAATTTGTTCTAGGGATTTCATCCTTACCATCTTCGATCTCGGGATGTGCTTCACTATCAGAACTGTACTTGGGGTTTGAATTTAAAATTTTGGCTCATTTTTTCTCCCTCCTAAAGGATTCACTTTTTGTTTTCACATGTAACTCCGTCTAAATATTGTGTGTTTAGGAACAATCTGTTGTCTTCATTACCAGTAGAAATAGGAGAGTTATCACTGCTACGGACATTGGATCTTCACTCAAATCAGGTGATTGTAAAAGTTTCCATGCTCGACTGTGCTTTTTGACAACATATTCTTTGCCCTTTTTGTTTTCCATTTTAAGTTCTATTAGGGACATTTCTATAGGAACTATTTTTTGGTTCTTCATATTATTTACTTTTGAGCTGTAGCGGATCGGTCTCGCTTTCAAGTGAAATGTTTACTTCTAAAAAAGTAAGTCTTCTTCATGGTACAATAGGTTCATTCAAATATAAGACAATATTTAGTCCTTGATGCTCGACCTGGTATATTCACCTCATTAGGCAGCTCAAAAATGTTGGGAATAGTGTTGAAGTGAAGTGAGGCGCCCTACATAAGGATGAAGAGAGGCATGAATCTCTATGGTAAAGCGCAAGCCTCAGAATATCAGAAAAATTAAATAAGAATTAAGAAAAGGGGAGCTAGAGTGTTTTATAAATGAAATATCAACTAGTTATTCATAGACAAAATACATTTTATCACATTTAAACCAACCACTTAAAGTATGAGATTCTAGTAATCATGCAACCATGATTTATTTCTAAAATGTGTTTCACTAAATAGGAGCAACAACAATTTAATCATTGTACCAACATACTCTAAGAGCATCACTTGCTCAAACTTGCAAAATAATTGAGTCATTAACTCAAAAATTTTCAAGGATGCCAAAAAAAAAAGGGTAGATGACATTACTATGCCCTATTAGGTTCTTCTTGTGCTTCTTCATCATGAAAATCCAATTCATCCATGTTATCTTCTAAGTTGTCCATGTAAATTAGTTCCTCTCCATCTTTATCATCTATCTCTTCATCATATATGCTTTCTTTTTTCTATATCGACTTCTTTTCCTTTCCCTTTGACAAAGGGAAAATCACGTACTTTTGAAAATATTAGCCTAAATGAAAAATATCATGAAAATATTACGATATTTTGTGACAAAATTCCCTTGCTCATTTTTCTATATTTTGACTTTTTCTTGGGGATTCTTTCAAAGTTTTAATAACTATTTTGAGCTTCAACGAATATTTGTAAGAAAATCAGTAGAAAATTGACCTTCATTAATTTTATCTGTTATTTATTATGTACTTTTTTTATTTTTTGTCCTCTATATTTTCTTTGACTTTTTTGAAAAGACACCTTTCGGTTAATACCTGAGGATTATGATATAGACACATTAAACTTTGTACAGACATACACGTAGTCTATCTCTTCTTTTTCCTCTTCTTCTTCATCTTTATTATTGTTATTATTATTAATCAATTTCAAAATTTTTTCATTCCTGTTATCAGTTTGTGAGCTATGAAACACGGGCGTGGCTGGCGGACTACTGTGTTGGTGTCGACTTGGCCTGACACGGGTTCGGGTGCTTACACGGAAATGATATGCTATAGACACATTAGTCCGTTGCATCCAACCCCTTGATCGCGTCGGGCCCCTGTCCGTCTGTTCGCTGGACATGGTCAACGCTGACCGGTCCCTCGAATTTTTCTCTTTTACCTCCGCCTTTTCCCCCTTCTCTTCTAACTTTTTCCCTCCGCCCTTCTCTTTTCTGTTTCTGCCTGTTTACCCCCTCGTCTGCTTCCTTCCTTCCTGTTCGCCGTCTGCTTCCTTCCCTCCTGTTCGCTGTCTGCTTCCTTCCCTCCTGTATTCAGCCAACTGCGTCGTACTCCATCCCAGCGGCAGGTGCTGCAGCTTCTTCTTACATCAGGCAAACCCCCAAACTTCTAACTGCCTTCCACCCCTACCTACTCCTTAAGCTCCACTGTTCCATTCAGCCGCTCCATTCATCATGATTGAAATGATGAATGATACTTTTTTAGTTTGTTTAAAGTCTTCATGAATGTATTCTTTTTTCCTTATTAGTTCATATATATATATATATATATATATATATATATATATATAGGCCAACGACACCCATATACCCGTGATTTTGAAATTGCTCCGCACCCTATCTACACCCCCACCCGTACGCATGTGACATAGTTGTGAGATACATTTTTCAATTGCCTTAACAAAAACATATCGTGTGTATGTATATTAATCACAAGTATCACCAGTTATTTAAAACAAATAAAAAAAGCAGGAATTAAAGTAAAGAAAACATGACCAAATTGTGACGTTTACGAAATTCCAAAATAACAATGTTTTGCTTTTATCATGTTTTTATCACATTTGCTTCATAAACTTTTAGAAGTACACTTTTGAGGTTTCTTCTATGTTAAAAGCGTTAGGCTGAGCCTGAACGATGACCAGACCCTAGAGCTTAAGCATGCCTAGGCTGGACTAGGCACTTTAAGCATTAATTAAAGAAAGGAAGAAAGCATAGAAATAACAAATTTCAATGCTAATGTTATTAAGGACAGTCACATATCTAAACACATAATCAACTACATGCACATAAAGGTTGCTAAAATGATACAACATCGATTAAACAAATACACAGAGTCATCTTAATTTTACATATGCATGTATGTGTGTGTGCGCGCGCACGCGTGTGCATGTGTGTATAGGTGTACTATGTCATCAAAAGTACTAGGTGCAGCCTAATTAGCATTCTCACGAAAAACTTGTACGGGTATTAGACGGCGAGGAATTTCTCGGGTATAATACGGCAAAGTTGTATGTCTAAGGAATAGAACGGAAAAATCTCGGCAAATTTTTTAAAAATTTAAAACATTTAATAAATCTTAAAAATTATAAAAAAATAAAAAATCATAAAAATATGAAAAAGCGCAAAAAAATTATAATACGTGTTTTTTTCATGTTTTTTATTTTCTGGCATTTTTCTAAAATGACATGGTTTTTTTTCACGTTTAATACGGCTGACTCTGTTTTGGCGTATTATTTTACACGTTTTCTTTCAGTAGGACATTTTTTTTGTGATAGTGGTAAGTAGTTAGATGAGCCCTAGAGGCTAGGTAAGACTAGGTAGACTACGCTCATTAAGTGGTTCCCTGAAAGAACTGATAAAATTTAATATTAATTGTTAGAAGAACAAAACTAAAACATTTCTCCATGATAAACCTGTAACTATCAATTTATAACAATGGAACAACTAAAATGCACAACAAATATTTGATAACATGTTGATCAACATAATTAAAGGCTTGAAAGATCAATTTTAATGAAGTTGAATAATTAATATTTACAAGGTACATATCATAAAGGAAAAAAAATCTTGCCATTAAATAACAACACTTTACAATAATATAGAGCATGTGAAATGTTATCATTTCCTAAATACCAACCGGTAAATCTCTAGTTCTAATTTCTAAAACTAAAACTCTAGGTGAACCTAAAATTACTAATGTAATAGAAGAAAGAGGGAATATAAATCCTAGATATAACCATGACTTTTATGTTAACATTTCTTGCCATAAAATTGTCATTTTATATGATTCTCATAAGCAAGGAAAAGTATTTGAGAATACATATCTATATAAAGCAGAGATTTTTTAAGAACATAAAAATTAAGATAACATACAAACTTTCAAAGTCTAATAGTATATGAATTGTAATGGCAATATAAACAAGTGCACACAGACACATCCACACCCACACATATACTTTTAATGCAAAATCACAAAATACTGAAATAGAAAAAAAAAGTCAAAAAATCTGTAGAAAAACAAAAGAAGAAAAGAAGCCTCAAAAAAACAAAAAGGCAAGAGTAGAGTAAAAAAGAAAAAAGAATAAAAAAGACCAAGCTATTGAGTGGCTAGGGGAGCTTGGGTGTTCCAGGCAATCTGTTAGGTCTTCTCAAGTGGTACGCCACTTAGGAACAATTACCATAGGCAACCAGCTAAGCTTGGGGCTTGCGAGTCTAGGTGAGCCTATGCTAGCCTTTGATAACCTAAGGTTTCTTTTAACATTTTCATAATTGTTTTTTTGAATTGTTAGTAGTGCTTTTGCAAGAAAATCTATTACAAAGCTCATGTTTTCATAAATTTTTATATTATTTTTTAATTTTTTTGGGTTCTTGAGAAAAAGGACTTTCTGTATTAATATATGAGGAAAATCTTGTTCTGATAATGGACTCTCTTTCTTCCTACATATATATATATATATGTATATATATATATATGTATATATATTTGTTACATTGTGTATATTAAATGTGTATATAATTATTGTTTAGGGTATATCTACAATATGTCTATCTATGTGTTTAATTTTATTTTTTGTTATTATGGATTCAAATGTTTGTCACATATATATTATCACAAATATTATTTTTTTCCAAATTATGGCACTAAGTGAAAAATCGTTATGTTTAAAAAACTTGCAAAAATGAAAATCTGGCATTTTGTTGCATCTTTATAAAAATGGCATGCATTTTTTTTGAAAAATGGCTTGATGTATTTTTAAATCTTTTTTTTTATCATTTTAAATTTTCACTAGCTACTGTGAAGTAGTGTCAATGTTTTCGTCAGAAAATTAGTATAATCCAGAATTTGGTATTTTTTCTATTATTTTTTCATATTTTATAATTTTTTGAAATCCCGTTCCACAGCAGAACAAATGATACCTGTAATATAGCAAAACAAATGATACTTGAGAAAACCTCCTCCGTAAATTACATGGGTCTGTTATGTGTATTGTTCGGTACATTAAAATACACTTTTACAGAAAGCCTAATTTTATCATCTTCATCCTTATTGCAGTTGGTTGCATATATTGATGTTGATTTGAGAAGTAGGAGGGTGATCAATTCATCATATCGCTGCTTGGTGGACCATATGAAAATATGAATAATTCCTTGTAGGTGCTCTTGATGTTGTGACACTTGTTAGATGACCCAATTGTCACAGAGTGACCCTTTGCTGACATGTCATCCACCTTGTTCTGGTGAGAAATAATCTTGTTGACTAGTTTGGTCAGGTTTTCCCGACCATGGGTGGATGGACTGGTGTGGTTATAGGCAAAGCCACATCAATTCATCCCCCTTAATTTAGGTCTTGTTTCCAAGACCCTTAGCATGATCCATTGTTCACCAGGATCCCAAATTTATTCTCCATAAAGTATATTTCACAAGCGTGTGTTAAGTTTGTGCGCCCAGGATCGGGTCTGTCCAGACCCGATCTAATTCTTTTATATCCACACACCCAAATATACTAGGCGGTGGCGTACTTATAATTTTTTACATATTTTTGTACAAACTGTTGTAATATGATTAGGTTATTTTAATAACAGTGATTAAGGATTGTAGTGCGGTTTTACACTAACTGCACCTTCTCTTCCATCGGCTTCTACCTTCCTACTCAATCACTCTTGTTTCAGGCCGTTGAGACACAGATTTCTGGAAAATCTTACATGGTATCAAAGCCAGGTTGAGCATCGTCCTCCGGTAAGTGGATTCAGTTCTGGCATGATTTGCCCTAATTCCAGTACTTGCCCTAAATTCTACCTCCGTGTCATCTGCGCTAATTATTTCTTTTCTACCCAAATTTCTACATCACATAATCCTAATCCCCTTTGTCCTAATTCTGTCCAAACTCCAAACCAAACCATTACACAAAATACCTAACCCGGTCCATTATTTCTCTTCGATTTCTGCTTTCATTATTCAGCCATGGACCAGCGAAACTCCTCTCTCTTATCCTCCAGTTTTCTCTCCCAACTTATCTCCCAAAAACTGAATCACAACAACTATTTGACTTGGAAACGTCAAATAGTCCCATTTATTAAGAGCCATCGACTATATGGACATATCAATGGCACCACCCTAGCGCCTCCAAAGTGCATCGACCGTGAAGTGAAGAGGACTGTAGTGGCAGATCAAGCTGCTGGGACTGAGATCAGATTTGAGTATGAAACTCTTACTGAAAACAACCCTGAGTATGAAGTTTGGCTGGCTCACGACCAGTCTCCTGTTGCCTACATTACTTCTACTCTGTCAGAGGAAGTATTGGGAGGCGTTGATGATGATTTAACAGCCCTAGAGTTGTGGTCTATGCTTGCCACGACATACTCTCAAGTATCGGAAGCACGATTTCTACAATTAAAAAGGCAGTTTCAGGACATCAAGTGCGGGATGCGTACAGTTTTGGAATATTTGAATGAAATAAAAAATGTAAGTGACCAACTTGCTGTCATTGGACATCCGGTCAGCGACAAGGACAAGGTGCAACAAGCTTTAAGTGGACTGAGAACAAATTTTGACATATTTTGCACAGCTTTGGAAGTTCTACCTGTCCTCCCATCCTTTGAAGATCTGAAGGCCAAGTTATTTCAGCACGAAGCTAGTCGTGTACAACGACAAAACTTGATTCCTTCCAGCAGCCACAATATACTGATTACAGGGACACACGCACTGCAAGGGAATTGCACCCGTCCATGGACTCCTCAGGCAGGAATGGGAAGAGGTATTCTCCCAACACCACCGGGCATGAATACTACATCTACCACACCTAGAAGGGTTCCTACTTGCTTCTATTGCAACAAAAAGGGGCATGTAAAATCATAATGTTGGCACAACCCTCAGAATAGAAATTACCAGATCAGGCGTGAGAACAAGGCAGCAGCAGGGTCAGCTTCATCATCATCCGACTCAAATGCGACATCAAATATTTCAGCAGACGTGCAACAACTTTTAATGACAGTCCTATCTAAACTCCACTTGAAACAAAATGAGCAAGGAGAATGGTATGTGGACTTTGGAGCAGCAGCCCATGTTACTGGTGACACAGGTAATCTCTCTAGTGTTTTCCCTTATTTAGATCAAGGCTCAGTTGTCACGGGAGATGGTTCCCATCACACAATATCGCACATTGGAAATGCACAAATATCTATGGGTCGTTCTTCCATACCATTAAAAAATGTCCTTGTTGTTCCAAATGTCAAGAAAAATATTATCTCAGTGTCCAAAGGAGATATGTATGTCCTTGAAGAAGCTCCAAAGATGTCAAAACCTTATCTTTCAGATTCATTTTTTCTAAGTCATAGTGAAGTCAATGTCGTAGAGTATAATAAGCCGTCCATTTGGCACGGTCGGTTAGCTCATTGTAGTCAGTCTTTTGTTCGAAGCCTTGTTGCAGATGGACTCTTAGATAAGTCCAATCTGAGTTCAGTTAGTGAGTCCAGCATGTGCTCGAGTTGTCACATCTGTAAGAGCCATGCCCTTCCCTTTCAATTAATCAATAACAGAGCTTCAAAGGTTTTTGACACCATATATTCCGATGTTTGGGGGCCCGCTCCAATTCCCTCTTCTTCCGGGAGTCGATACTATGTCATTTTTATTGATTCATATTCCCGATATACTTGGATCCATTTCATGAAACACAAATCAGAAGTTTTTCGCTTGTTCACTCAATTTCATGCCTTGGTTTGAAATAAATACTCCAGTGATATTGTGCATTTTCAATGTGATGGTGGTGGTGAATTTATTTCAAACGAATTTACTGAGTACTTACTAAATCACGGGATCATTAGACAAATCTCATGCCCGCAAATACCTCAGCAAAACGGAATTGCTGAAAGGAAACATAGACATATCGTTGAAAGTGCGCTCAGCATGATGCATGACACATATTTACCTATGACATTGTGGACCGAGGCTTTTCATACGGCTGTCCATGTTATAAACCGGTTGTCATTGGCTTTGCTTGATGGAAAATCACCATTCTTTCTATTACATCAGGAACAACCACATTATGAGGAATTGCGTGTTTTTGGATGTGTGTGCTACGTGCATATTGATGTTTCCTTAAGAAACAAATTTCAAGATCGTGCTGTTTTGTGCAGATTTATGGGGTATGCAGAAAATTACAAGGGCTATAGATGTTACAATCCTAAAACTGGGCGTGTGCATATTTCACGGCATGTTGTTTTTGATGAAAACAGGTTACAGGATCCAAAGGCGCCTTCTGTGATACTCAAAGATAAAAATGAGGTATATGATACTTGGTTACATGCTGAAATTTTAAGACAAGGGGCGAAAATGTTGCCTGAGCAGAGAGAGCAAGCTCTTGATGAGACCGAAAAATTTGTCAATAGTTCCTTGGACAGCACCACTTTCTTGGACAGCCTGCCTTCATCCTCTCAGCCCAATGATCCACCTATAGATAACCGCTTCTCAGGCCTGGTGTATTCTCGGTGGTCAGTCCCTACCGCAACTCCACGCAAATTACAACGCGTACGACATCCTATTGATAGATGGGTGAGCTATAACAATTTTTTCTTGGATTTTCAGCTTTTTATGACAAAAGTCAGCAAAAAGGTGGAACCAAAATGTTATCAACATGCGAGTAAGGAAAAGTGTTGGGTTGAAGCTATGAATGAGGAAATGGTAGCCTTGAATGAGTGTCAGACTTGGCAGATTGTTCATTGTTCAGATGGTAAGAATGTGGTGGGCTCCAAATGAGTTTTCAAGCTGAAATATAAGCCTGATGGTAGCATTGATCGATATAAAGCTCGCCTTGTGGTGCGAGGCTTCACTCAGCAATACGGGGAAGATTATGATGAAACATTCAGTCCAGTCATCAAGATGGGAACGATCCGCGTAATTATTTCTCTTGCAGTCTCATGTGGATGGACTCTTTATCAGTTGGATGTCAAAAATGCCTTCCTTCATGGGATTCAAAGGAAGAAGTTTACATGGAGCAACCTCCCTGCTATGCTACACATGATCCTCAAAAATGGGTATGTAAGTTTCACAAGTCTCTATATGGATTGAAGCAGGCTTCTAGGTCATGGTTCGATCGGTTTTCTCATCATATACAACAAGTTGGTTTTCTCCGAAGCTCTCTCGATCACTCTTTATTTATCTACCATACCGGGGAAGCTACCACTTGGTTACTTATCTATGTTGATGATATTGTTATCACTTGGAATTCTTCTTCACATATATCTTATGTTAAAGATACGTTGAAGCAAGAATTCAAGATGAAGGATCTCGGCGAATTATAGTACTTCTTGGGTGTTGAACTTGACAGGATAGATGATAGATTGACTCTTACACATCACAAGTATACTCTTGATATTTTGGATAGGGCAGACATGATTAATTGCAAACCCATGACTACTCCTAGTGTTCTCAACACTAAGTTGACTGCCTCTGATGGAACTGCTACATATCTCAATCCTACATTCTATCGCAACATTGTTGGTATGTTACAATACCCAACACCCCTGGACATAATATATGCTGTAAATCAGATCTCTCAATTTATGCATGCACCCACAGAAGGACATATGGATGCCACTAGGCACTAAGTGAATCTTACGGTATCTCAAAGCTACTCTTGGAGATGGACTAGTCTACACAAGATGCCCCAATGTTACGCTTGGACATCGCATTCATACCTATATCGATGTAGACTGGGCAGGAGATCCCGATGATCGACGATCAGTTTCAGGTTTCTGTCTTTTTCTTGATTCTAATATCATTTGTTGGAGCAGGAAGAAGCAACGCGCGATTGCTCGATCTAGCACTGAGGCAGAATATAGAGCGATGGCTGCTGGGACACTGAAGCGTCATGGTTACGCCATTTGCTTGGAGAACTCAGCCTTCCTATTGTTCAGTCATCGTTACTATGTGACAAGCAAAGTGCGATAAAAATTGCCTTCAACCCCGTTCTACATAATCGCACCAAACACATAGAGATTGATCAACACTTCATCCATCAGAAGGTTGAAGAAGCCGAGATCTTGCCTACTTATGTACCCACCAGTGAACAAGTAGCTGACCTCTTCACCAAAGGACTCACAGGACAGCACTTCTGGGAATTGAAGAACAAGTTATGCATGATCAAATCTCATGCACAACTTGAGGGGGGCTGTTAAGTTTGTGCGCGCAGGATCACGTCTGTCCAGACCCGATCCAATTCTTTTATATCCACACGCCCAAATATACTAGGCGGTGGCATACTTATAATTTTTTACATATTTTTGTACAAACTGTTGTAATCTGATTAGGTTATTTTAATAACAGTGATTAAGGATTGCAGTGCGGTTTTACGCTAACTGCACCTTCTCTTCCATCGGCTTCTACCTTCTCTACTCAATCACTCTTGTTTCAGGCCGGAGAGACACAGATTTCTGGAAAATCTTACAGCGTGGGATGCTACAATGCTTGGATGAAGCTGACAATGAGTTCGACTAACTAAATGTTGAAATTAGAAACTTTATTTTAAGTGTGGTAGTTATTTGACTATTTAAGAAGTAGGGTTCTGTTTTGTCATTTTAATATTTTCATTGCCCTTATCTTGTAAATGTCTTAGCCGTGCCCTAATCTCACCTTAAGTAGAGATTAGAGCACGAGAATAGAAAAAAACTTTTACCGCCTCTCTCTCTTCCTCCTCTCCTCTCTCTCGTTCTCTCATTCCTCAACGTGCAACATGGTATCAGAGCCTCGACTCGAGCTCCTGGCGTGACTCGTATCCTCTCAACCTGCTGGGATCACCTGTTCACGGCACGCTGCTGGCGTGATCTCTTATCTGCTCAACCGTGCCTTTGACGAGAAGCTCCTGCGGTATTGATTCAGTCGACTGGCGTGAAATCTCAAGACTGCTGGCGTGATTGTTGGTGTCCTCCCCTTTTTTCTTTTGCGTGGAAGAGGACCTGATCTCACCTATGTGGAAGGCGTGATCAGATCCTCTAGTGGATTGCGTGGACAAGAGTGTGGGCTGGTGATGGACGATGTGGAGAATATCTAAGTGAAGTATTATGCTGTTCATGACTGCGAAGTAAGGTATGTTCTGTCGGTTCAGTGATGGAGAACGTGTTGTCTGCTGGATTCCTTTTGAAAAAGATATGGAGTATGGATATGCTG